>MU223261.1:109093-127906 GCA_018584345.1 Thuja plicata | reverse complement strand
ATCTCCAGATTACACTAAGCCTTTCTCTTTGTTTTCATTTGCCTCATTTCATACTATTGCTGCCATATTGCTTCAAAAGGATGAACAGGGATTTGAACATCCCATAGCTTTTTATAGTAGATCTTTGAAGGCTGTAGAGATTAACTATGAAATAATGGAAAAGTAGGCTTATGCATTAGTAAAGGCTGTAAAATATTTTAGACCTTACTTGGTTTGTGCTAAGATGCATTCCTATGTTCCTCATTCAGCAGTAAAAGATATCCTTACACAGTCAAAGGTTACTGGTAAGAGATGTAAATGAATTACAAGAATCCAGGAGTTCAATCTTGAAATCAATATCACCAAACTAATAAGAGAACAATGCCTGGAAAAACTTATGATAGAAGAGAATCTAGATTTAGTGCAGCTGAACCAGATAGAAATACATGACCAAGCTATTACTAGTATAGAAAGGAAACCATATTATGCTGATATTGTTTTCTTTCTCAAAAGTGCTAGGTTCCCTGATCATTTATCTGAAAATCAAAAGAGAGGTCTAAAGTTACAAACTCAAAGGTATATTCTGATCCAAGGAGATTTGTTTTGGAAAGATAAGAATGGTATACTATTGTTGTGCCTTGTCAAATACCAAGATGAGAAGGTTTTGACTGAGATGCATGAAGGGGAATGTGGAGGTCACTTTTCTTCTAGGACCACCGCCCATAAGATTTTGAGGTTAGGATATTATTGGCCTACCTTGTTCAAGGACACATATATTCATGTCAGGAAATGTCAACCATGTAAGAGGTTTTCCAACAAATTAAAATTTGCAGGTGCTTTGTTGCTAAATCCAATGAGCACTGAGGCTCCTTTTTCTATATGGGGGATTGATTTTATTGGAGAATTACAAGAGAAATATAGTGCAAGACATAGCTAGATATTGGTGGGCACTGATTACTTTACTAAATGGATTGAGGCTATCCCTACCAGGAGTGCAACAAGCAAAGTGGTTACTGAGTTTCTCATGGACAACATTTTAACCAGGTTTGGTGTGCATAGTAAACTAGTGATGGATAATGCTATGAGTTTTAGATCAGAAGAAATGAAAAGCTTCTATGAAAGATATGGGATTACAATATCATACTCATCCCCATATCACCCATAGGATAATGGACAAGTTGAGTCTAGAAACAAAAGCATATTGAAGATACTAAAGATGACTCTAGAACAAAATAAGAAAACATGGCATACAAAGCTGAGATTATCTCTTTGGGCTGATAGGATAACAATCAAGAAGGCAACTGGTAAGTCCCCTTTCGAATTGCTATATGGTTTACAAGCAAGGTTGCCAATGAATAATTTACTACCTATTTACTAGTTCATACAAGAGGAACATTTAGGTATCTCTGAACCAATGCAAGACAGAATGATATAGCTAATAGAATTAGATGAAACGAGGAGAGATAGTCAGAGTGAGAATATAAGGTTACAGCAAAAAATGAAGTATTTGTTTGACAAAAGGGCTACTATCAGAAAGTTTCAGGCTGGTGACTTAGTTCTCCAATGGAATGCAAGGGTAGAAGATAGAGGTAAGCATAAGAAATTTGAGTCTTTATGGATAGGGCCTTATATAATCTCAGAACATTTTGGCAAAGACTCATATTTGTTGAAAAATATGGAGGGAGAAAGTTTTGAGTTGCCTGTGCATGGGCAATTTTTGAAACATTTTTTCAAGTGAAAATCCTTGCAGTACACATGTAAATATGTATCATATGTATAGTCTTTCCTTTCCCTGTTTGTAAGTTTTGTAAATATTTCTCTCCTATTTTTGGTGTTCTGCTATGTTTTTGTGGTGGTCTACAACCAGAGATTCTGTGGTTCTTTGTCATAAAGCATGTTTAGCCAATCCTCATCAGAGCCACTGTTGGTTGTATTTCGGGTTTTGGTTTCTTTCCCTCAGCCTTGTGGTTTTCCCTCTCAATTCTGTGTTTAATTTAGAAGTCCCTCAGTCTTCATGCCTTTCCCTGTTAAATTTTTTAGGTTGTCAATTCTAAACCTATGAGAATATTCCAAAGGCTTGAAACCCTAGCTCTTATTCAGTGTTCAAATTTGAAAATAAATCCTTAGGTCTTGTTCGCTTATATTTCTCAGTTACCTTTTTGCTTCACTTTAGTCATGAGTTGCATTCTAATCGCTTAGTCACATAACCTAAAATGACATATTCCTTTTATTCCCAGAATTAGCGATTAGCCTTTGTCACATTGTCTCATGCAACATCAAAATATTCCTTTTTCTTTCCTAGACTTCACGATTTACTTTGTATCACATAGTCACGGAATTATTAAACAGGCCAGCAATATATCAAGGGGCCCATAGATAGGTCGAGAGGTCACAAGAAATTTTCAGCAGTCATGGGTTTATCATGAGACATTGCGATTTCTTTGTGTCGTGCAATCCCTAAATTATTGTGAGGTTAAGTGTGATATAAAAGCTTTAGTCGCACAGTCTCCATAAAAGATGTCAGTTAAGTCAAAACTTCTGAGACTATGCGACTAACCTTTTCTCGTTTGGGATAGAGCACAGTTGGGTTGTCAACAGATAACTTAGATTTTAATCATGATAAGACATGTGTCAAGAGGTAAGTGGACTTCAAAGAATGATCACTTGATCACTTAAAGGTAAAAGTTTATTCAGCGACTATGAGACTAACTAGGAGTTTCTGTTGGTCACAAAGTCCTAGAAGATTTTAAGGGTATGAGTAATTACTTGGTGATTAAGCGACAACCGTTAGATAAAGTAATTAAAAGATCCTATGGTAGTCACCAAGTCTGAGAATAAAAGAGCCTAAGGAGAAAATTCCTTGCGACCTAGTGGCTAAGGGTATGTTGCGAGGTCGTCAGATAAATTAAAGGGCAGGATGCCTTGTCACGTTGTCTCAAGAATTTTTGGCACTCAGTATTTGTATTTCACGATCAGGCGACTAAGGACAGTCACGTAGTCTAGCAAAGGAAAGATGGAGTTTGGTGACTAAGAGATAACCTTGAAGGTTAACAATGACAGTTAGTTGCATAGTCTTAGAAAAGAACGTGGGTTAGTGATAACCATTAGCGACTTTGATTTCCTCATTGTCACGTGATCTCCAAATGATTGTTGTGGTTAGAAAAGCTAAGGAAAGTTGTGTAGTCGCTATGTCTCCAGAGAAATCACGGGTTAAGGATTGGGGTCAGCGACAAAGAAATTATATTATAGTCACGTGGTTGCTTGATACCAAATTTTGTGAAAAGGCGGTAGTATCAAATATGTCAATATGAATCATTCATCGACCAATCAGAGGTTGAGATTTTGATTATGGTGCAGAAAAGGGTAGCTGAGATGTATGACAGTTGGCCAATCCCACGAAGACATGTCAACTCATTTAAATTTTATAAGCTTTTTTTGAGGATTCAGTTTTATGAATTTGATTTTCCTGTCACGCTCAGGAAACTACGGCTAGGTTTTCAATCATGTTCACGGTATGTTGAATTAAAGACAGAATTGATGTTCTAAAAATCATTAGTTGTGTACTTCAAATGGTTACTATAAGAAGTTGATGGTCTATTCATTTTCATTCACCTTGCTTTAAAAATTCCAAAATGTGAAGAGTTAAGTTGTCTGATAGAGTAAAAATTTAGAGAATTGCAGGGTTTTCTGTTGTTTAAAAGTTCATTATTTCTAGATAATTGTGCACAGGGTAGTTTGTGAATCTCAGTGATAGATTTGTTTCAATATCAGTAAAGAAAAAGAGATTCAAGCACTGTAAACATGAGCAGAGTGGTCAGTGTAGCCTCGACCAGTGGTTAAAGTGAGAAGGTGGAAGACGAGGCCAAGGGAAAAGTAAAATTTTTAGATGAATTCCTCAGGCTGCTTCTTGGTTTGACTTAGAACAAAATAGAAAATGCAAATGTGCTCATTAATGATTATCGAGATGTTCGAGATGCTACTACTGCAGGAACAATAGGTTTTTCTCTTTCCAATTATTTTTATAAGAATTATGATAAGGCTATTCCAGTGTCAAACCCTTGGACCTATGGTTTAGCCAGATTAATTGTTCCTGATGTCTTCGTAGATGTAGACTTATTTCTAGATCTGGCCAGTCATTATGATATTCTGTCCAAGACAATAAAAAGGAATGATGGCACTGCCCTATTGATATTGAACATAAATTCTTTCATGCAAGCCTTTGGCTTATATAGCACCATGTCTACCAGAATTGACATAACAAAGCAGCAATAGAGATATACTTTGAAACCTGGTATTGCTAGAGGCCAGTTGTTGAAACATATGCTAAAAGAAGTGAGAAAGTATTTAGATCCTATGTGTGGGACTAGCCCATATTATTACAAGAATTTACACAACTACATCAAGTATGCTGCCTATGCCCTATGTAGAATGCTATGGATAGATGGTGATGCAGAGAAGATTAGTGTAGGAATTTTGATGATGGTGTTGGACCTACAAGAGTTCCACTCCAATACTAGTTATGATTATATTCAGCATATCATTGATGAAATACATGAGGGTTTCATTGCAACACAGAAGAAGACAAAAGACCCAAAGGAGAAGGAGCCCAAGTTCATACACTACTCCATTCTCATGCATCTCCTATTGCATTTCAATTTTGTAATCATGGATGTTGATAATTTGGCCCCTCAGAGGTTCTACCAAGAAGGACCAAATCCTATCCAATTTTGGGTAAGGGTTTGGAATTACACATCTAGGGACTGTGATTATTGTGCTTTTCAGAATTGGATTGTGTATCCAATAGTACAAAGTTTGGGGATCAGCAGAACAAAAATCCCACTAAAGGTTATACAATTGCTTAGGCCATGTGAATACACAGATATGTAGGGTGGAAAGCATAATTGGGGTGATTTCTTCTTGGAAGAGAATTACACAATCATTAGGGTATATGGGTGTATTCAACCACCTCATCTCTTACCATATTATATACCAGCAAGAGTGGCTGCAATGGAGTTTATATGGCAGCTATTATTGACAGACAATGAGCATTTTGCGCCACATAAGAAAGGGACTTTGACCCCTAGGCAATTTAGAATTTTTAACTTCACAATTGGCAAAGGTGCTATTGATGTAGTGGGTCAATGGTTGGAAGGATACAGAATGGGGGTAGCCCCTTATAGATATATTGACCCAAAAGGCTTTATGGCAGGGGCAAGAACATTGTATACTCCTACAATCCCCAATACTAATGTCCACTGTGAATTCATAGAGGAAGATGCAACAAGGAACATCTAGGATGAAGATGATATTCAGACAAGAAGACTGAGGATTCAAGAGTTGTTAAATCTTGAGAGGAAAATAAAGAGAAATGGGATGGCTTTTGGGGGTTTTTACCCTGATCTCCCATATTTTGACAGGATTAAAGCCATGATAGGCAACTATTATGTGCTCATAGAACAACTTGATATTGTCCTTGACAAAAAAGGTGCCCAAGGACCTGATCATTCAGAGTCTGAATATAACAGCAGTAGTGACAGTGATTATGCACATCCTACTAGGTATGCTCCACCACAACAAGATAGTACTGAAGTGCCACAACTGCAAGGAACAAAGGGCCACATTATGGATTTAACAATAGTAACACAACTAGATGATATGGAGGAACCTAGTGCAAAGAGGCAAAAATTGGAATTAGGTCAACCTTTAACTGAAGGGAAAAATAAGAAGAAAGATAAGGCTAAGGCCTTAGTACCTGGAAATAGGTTATATGATCATAACCTAAGGAAAGCAATTAGGGAGGGCAAGAAACAACAGCCTGATTTAGATGATGAGTTTGAATTGCCTCTTAAGGCTTGTGTTGATGAAAGATTGATTCATCAGCAAGAATTTTTGATTGATGATAACTTTGTGAAAACTGAGGAGTTCAAAGAGTTCCTGAGATGGTATAAGAAATAGAAAACAAGAGCTCAACTGACAGTTGATGGCAAGGAGACCATAACTAATGAGGCATTGGTGGATTTGCAAACTTATGATCCTAAAAATGAGGATATCTCACCAGAGGATGCCAGGAAATTGGTACTAGGAAGTGGAATACTATTGGCTGAGGGCTGGGATTTAGCATCCACCTTTATAAATGACCAAATAAGAAAATAGTCAGACCTCAAGATGGCTAGTGAAGTTTATATGGGTGATGTAGTAAAAGGATTTGGGTATAGCCCAAAGTCTCAGGCCTTTGTAATGTGGAGCCTGTGCCCAAAAGATAAAAAGCCCCAAGTGATGAATATTCTGGAGAATATGGTGGGCAGTCAAATGGTGTGGACAATAAAAAATACAGGGGATTTGCAGATATCTCAAATCATGACACATTCGGCTCACTTGAATGAAGACAAAACTAAAAAATTGTCTGATAAGTGTAGCACATTGGTAGAAGAGACCAGTGCATTGGCAAAAGATAGAGAATTATACTGAATATAGGTGCACCAGCAGGATCAGGTGATAAAGAGATTGATGAAAGAATTGGAAGAGAAACCTGAGGTGATGTATGTACCTATGCAACCATAGCCCCTGCAAATTGATGACAAAGAAAAGTCTAAAGAGGTGGTTGATGAAAAAGTTGAGGAAGAGAAAGGAAATGCAATTGCTTTAAGAGCATTGAAAGGTGTGTTACAACATAGAATTGAAATCCTAAAAGATAAAACTGATGTTGTACTCAATGCCTACAACAAATTTCCATCTTTGCATATAGAGGTGATGGGTTATTTGGCTATCCTAAACCCCTATTTTACTAAGTGGTCTACTAGGGTGCAATTATTTGAGAAGCTAGCATCTTTGCAAGCCTTGAGATCATATTTGCCAGAAATAGTGACAGAAGTTGAAGATGAGATCAAAAGAGTTAACATTGCTCTCTCATTCTTTAAGGAAAAATTGAACCAAATTAAGGTAAAATTAAGCCTCTTTTCTCATGATTTTAATAGATTTATACCTTCCTTAAGGGGAGATGATGATCAAGTAAAGGACTTAGATGCCTGGAGGGGTGAGTTTGGCAGAAAAATGCCTAGTGATGAGGCATTTATTTCAGGAACAGATGTGGATGTAGAAGGGTTCAATAAGATATTGGATGAAGCTTTCAAGGTAGAAACTGACATCAATAAGTTTCTAGTAGATGTCAAGAATATCACTGATGCAAGATGGGTTAGACAAAAGGTCCAACTACAGAGTACTCGGGACTTCAAGTGGCCATCAGATGATGAAGTTAAAGCATGGGAGTTGATGACTACACCTAAGAGAAAGAAGCCAGTAGTTGAAGAAGAAATCTTGGACGATGAGTAAGGGTGACTACATGGTGCCTCACTATTGAAGATAAAGATTACAGTTATTGCAAAAAGAGAATGTAGGTGAATCTAAAAGCACGGTCATCTAGACTCAACATAACTACTTCCATATACTATGTATACTATCACATTCAAGTCGCTAGATCAGGAGAAGAAAAAAGAATATCTATTCCATCTATTTGACTTGGTCATTCCACCGCTTTTTCTCTCTCTTTATTTTTGTCTCTTCTACAATTTTAGGGTTAGGTTTTCTGAGACCATCTGATGCTTGTAGCATCCTTTTGAAAAGCATTCCAAGATGGTTGAAGACCTATATATATAAGAGAGTTGTATTTTCATAAGAGAGGATGAAATATATAAAAAAGGATCAGTCTTTCTAAGTCTATGTCTGTGTTCTTTCAAGATTCAAAGCTTTTTCATGTATGAAAGAAGGATTACATCAATAAAATATGGTGCAATTTTACTCTTCTCTATTGTTGTCTCTTTATTTCCTATGTATGCTTTTTTATGCTTAAGATTGTAAGGCACTCTGAAGCATTTTGGTTACAAGGTGACTATCTAATTATTTGCAAGTTTCTTTCATGTAAAGAACTAAGTTTTGTGAGTAGTTTTAGGAAGCATATCAATATTTAAGGATTTGATATAGTATTTTAGAGGTAATCAGATAATTTTTAAGGCAACTTATCCTAATTACATGTAGGTTGTAAGGCAGCTTATAGTATTTTGCTTCTGTGAAACTTCAAGCTTTTGACTCTGTAACCCAAAGGATAGGCACTAATCTAGGTCTGAGTCTAGTAATCTATCATCATCTAAGTTTTCAAAACATTCAAAATTATTTCAAACACACTTGTTACTAAAATATATGAGCTGAAATCATCAGGGACTTATATGAGCAGGAGAGTGTCTACTTTGTTGATTCCTTGGAGAGTGAATCATTAGGTTATCCCTCCTAAACACAAAAGGAAGAAGGATGCAAATCCTTGTCTCATTGGTTCATGTTCTCAAAACCATAGCCTGGCTTATAGTACTCTGTTTCAAACTAGTCATTGCAATCTCTAAAGTGCTCTATAAGTTGTTACAGTGAGGTTTTTGGTTCATAATCAGTGAATGAAACAATCCACCAAATACATAGACTGAGATATCAGTAATATTTAAAAGGTAAAACCTGCCTAAGTCTGTGGAGCTGAAAAATGAAGAAGGATATTATCCAATCAATAGAAATTACCCTTTCTCTTGCCTAAAAGAGGTTGCATCTGAGTATACAAGGTATACTGTCATTATTAGGTAAGTGTTGCAAGAAAAAGTGCTAACATTATCTTATGATCATACTAAACCCACATTAGGTAGATCCCTCTTGTGTTCTTATGTATGTTTATGTTTATTTCCCTTGATTCATCTTCCTTTGGGGGCATCTCTCAGTGGAAATGTAATTCGTAGAGTTTTTGATGTTTCTGTTAAAACCATTGCTCCTGTTAAAGTGTTAGCAATGACTTTAACATGGGGGCATACACTCTACTCACTTTTTTGCACACACACACGTTCAAAATATTTTTCAAGATTAAAAATTTTTCCCTTTATGGATTAAAAGAAACTATTCCTTAAAGCATGGTCATTTTTACTTTTTAGGATCTCTTGATCCCTCCAGTTTAAATTTACACGGATCTCTTGATCTCGCAAATTTTCAATTTACAATTATTTGATCCCTTTAAGAATGGATCTCCCTGATGAGTTGACTAGTGAGTAGCCACATTCAATAGGCAGTTCAATTCCATCTTTCCAGTTACGCCTTTTGTGTGGTTCACAATGAGACATAAGTTCTCATTGGGTGAGATAATCACACCCTTTGCTCTCTCTCCTTAACTAAGTGATGTCTCTCTTATCGTGATCTTAGGGTTGATAAATAATTAATTCCCTTGGGGTCTTGAGGGTTTCTTTATCCCTTTTTGGTTCCGATAAGATTGTATCTTCTGTATATTCTCCTTTACCAATAGTTTGTGTTGAGCTCATACTCTTGCTAAAGTTGGGGCTAAATGTATAGTTGAAAAATGGAAGCACTTCCATTATAGATGTGTTTAGCCTTTCGAGTAAGTGGTTTGGGATCATGGAAAGCTCCTTTAATGGGTTCCCAATATTGACATGGCTTCCCCCCTATTTTGTCCCTCTTTTCACTCATGTTTAGCCTAATTTATGCATTGCGAACTGCAGACTGGTGATTTTGGGCTTCAAGGTTAGGGTTGACCTTTTAGGTCTATGTCAACCTTGACCATAACCTAGGTTAGGGTTGACCTTGAACCTGACCTAGGTCAAGGTCAACCTCAACCTTGACCCAGGGTTCAGATCCTGGGGTCTCACAGTTTTTGGAGGTCGGCCTTTGAAAAAAGTATTTCCCACTTCTGGGTCGGCTGTTTCAGGTTTCAAAGCATTGATTCCTAAATTATATTTAATATAGGTGCTATCCTAGGGGTAAAGGCTTTAATTAAAATTTAATCCTCCTATGTAGGCCTCCTTAGAAGATTGTGCCCTAATTTCATATAAAAGGGAAGCTTTCTCTCTCATTTTCTCTAAGTGAGACTAAGTCCTCTATTGAAGCCTATGCATCCTTGAGAAATTGAGAAACATCATGAAGTGAATATTCAAGAAAGAAATCAAGAAATATTTCAATCAAGCATTCATCCATTTCAAGAATCCATTTTCATGAAGGAGATCCATTGGAGGCCATTGAAGGATTCAAGCTACATAGTGCCCTTTTGGTGATCTCTCCATCCACCTTCTTCCAAGCCTATTCAAAATTTAAGAACCAATTCAAGACTTGGTGTTGGAGATCCATAAGAAAGAGATTGAAGACATCCTACCTTTCTACATTCTACATTTTGAAGCATACTTGTGGATTCAAGGATTCAAATCCGCCACATGGACTTTTTCAAGCAAGGTGAATTTATGCATTTACTTTGTCCATTTCTGCAATTTCAATTACATATAGTTGAGGTTAATTCCAAAACTGGGGTTTGACCAAGGCAAACCCATCCCCCACAATAAACAATCTCCTTTTTCTTGTAGGTACAGGTTCAGAATAGTTTATTTGAGACCGGATCTAGATACCCTTTTCAGCTTTCTTTCGGATGGCACAAACATATTTTCTGTCGGACCTGTGTAGGTCAGGGTTGAAATTATTGGTTTAGGGTTGACATTTGTGGGTCAAGGTTGACCTTTTACATAAGATGACATTGGAACAGAAAAATATTTTTGGCTTTTGTTGGTCTTTGCATTTCGGTTCAGGATCAACTGTGAGTTTTTCCAGAAACAGACTACAGACCTCAGAAAACAACATTCTTTGATCTACAATATTTCAAGGTTAGTGCATTTCTCCTATTTCTTCAATTACTGTCATATATCATTTCTATACATATAATTAACATAATTTAAGGTATCTCTCTTGTTATTCTCCTTTCCAAATAGTTGATTCATTTGGGCATTAACCCTTCTCTTGGGTTGATTAGCTTGGATCTCCCATTTGTGCATTTGGGAATAAAAGAGGAACATCTTATCTTCTCCCTAATCACAATTACAATATACAATCAATAAAATTCAAGTAAATATGAATTACGGTTAAGGAAATCAATATAATTTAAGAAAATCAAACAACAATTAACAATCAAACCCCCTAAACCATATACATATTTTCACCCTTTACAATAGGTATCGGGTATATCCAATAATACTTTCTTTGATAACACTTTTTGATACTCCTTGGGATGTATCTCAATTTTAAAATAATTTTAAGTTCTACTCAGTTAAGAGACTTGATGCTTCAATGGTTAAACTGAAACAATAAAGTGATTTGTTCACACATACAACTTGAATTGTAGATTTTCAGATCTATTGTAAGTGCATTACTTCTTCGATCAATATAATCAATTCAATAGCTTTGCTCCATACTATTCTTCTCTATGATGTTGTTTCACTATTTGTTGCTGTCTACAAAATCTAGCTCTTTCCTCAGCTTGTTGATTAGGTCTGAATGAAGACTTTCTTATTCTTCAGAATCTCTTTAGCATTTATTCTCTTTTCACTTCTCTTCACACTTTTTTCGTAATGAATTAGGTTGTCTCTTTATAGACATGATTCACCATTTCTTGGCTTTCTTTTTATTGGCATGATCTACAATTCTTGCCAATTATATTTAAAGAAAAACTCTAGTTTTATCTCGTAGAGATATTCTTGCCAACTGGACAAAGCAGCTTTAAATCCTTTACTTATATCTGGCTTTATCTTGTTGATTAAAACAATGATAAGTATTAGTTAAGTCTATTTTTTTTCTCTTGACAACTAAGCATTTTTGTCATTTCTGAAATCTTTGTTCTATGGGTCAATACTGGAGTTAGTCATCGGCAATAACTGACTGTTCTGTTGGTGTGACTTCAGTAGTCTTAGGGATCTCCTTCCGTCAGGCAACACTATAATTTTTTCCATCGGGTTACACTGTGCTTTGTTCATCGGGCAACACTGTGACTTTTGTTGTTGGTAGTACTATGCATTTTCTTGTCGGGTAATACTGCGACTTTTCTCTTTTTTACCTTGTTTGTTAGTGTGCACTCCATCAGTGTACATATAGTCACTTTGTGAATACTTGACTTATATAAATTAATTATAGCATAGGATTTGATTCATCGGTTCTTTGAAGTCTTTAGCAGTATGTCCATGACCTTGCAGATTATATCAAGTTGAAATCAATGACAATACAACACATTAACTAATTTAATGCCTTGCATGATCATCAACTTAACATTTTCAAACATTCGATCAGCTATAGTTCATCAATATCTACTCAAGGCTTTGGATGAGATAGTTATTTTTTTGGTTAATGTGAATCCCAACCCGGTTCATTTTTTAATTTTCCACTTGATTAAAAAATCCATAATGGGTTACCTTGGAATGACCACTTTGGGCTTCGACTAGCCTATGAGAGATATGTTTCTACTATTGAATAAATCACAAGTGTTGTTATTGTGAGAAGAGATACATTAGTTGGTAAGTTATATTCTTTTTAAATGAGTGATTTTGGTGATTCTTTACCTAGAATTGAATCAACTTTCAAGGCTACAATAGCAGGAAGAGACATACATAGATAAAATCTAGGTGAAGGACCTACAAGAAGAGTATTGAGATTAGAAAAGGATATAAGAGAGATTGAAGAATAAGGGAAAGAGCTTAATAAATTGGGGGAACTTCTTTCTATAATAATATCAAAAGGATCTAGTGAGTACAAAGTAAAAATGCCTTTTAAATGTTTTTTTTTGTAAGAAGATAGGATATTATGACTCTAGATGTCCAGAAAGATTTCCTAATCATAAGCATGATAAATTTAAAGATTAGAACAAGTGTTATTATTTTTCTGATGATGAGGAAGTTACCATGTTTAATATGATAATCTTAAGAGTGATGATGAACTTATGTTTGTTGCAATTTCAGAGGATGAAACTAAGTCTACAAATCTAACAACAAATATTCCAACTACAAATGTTGTTGAAGATCTAATGTCTAATATTGTTAATAGTAGTATGATTAAAGATGGAATCTCAGTTACTCAAGAAGAAGAAAGATGCCTAACTACTCAAGATTCCAAGGAAGATAAATGGATTGTTGGTAGTGGCTTCTCACACATATGACCAATTATATGAGCAAACTTTTGGAATATGAAAAGTATGGAAATGGTGTTTTCAAGAGGGGAGATAACTCCGAAGGTGAAAGTTATAATTTTTCTAAGAATTTCACTAAGGATATTATGACTCGTGTTTATGATAAATGTGTTATTGAGAAGCAAAGACTGGAGATACTTTTCCTAGTAATGTTTCTTCATGTAGTAATGTTGCAGTATTTACCCTTGAAAACTCTATAAGTTGTGCTATTAAAGAAGATAAATTCTTAGTCGCACAATTAGATAGGAAGAGTGATTAGTTGAGAGAAAATGGATGTTCACATCATATGACTAGTGATATAAGAAATTTTGTGTATTTTGAAGAAAATGATGGTGGAATTGTTAGATGGGGTGACAACACAAGAGGAAAGATCAAAGGTAAAGATACCATTTCCTTATATGGTAAGAATACAACTAATGCTATCCTATATCTGAAAGGATTAAGGAACAATATTCTTAGTGTTCAAGAGTTAATGGACAAAGGATATGGATTATACTTCAAGGATAAAAAATGCAGAATTGTCAATGACTATGGAGTAGAAATATAATCAAGATCAAAGAGAAAGAAAATTTCTTTCCATCTAAACAATGGAGGAGTAATAAATCTATTCAAATAGATTGAAGAAAGGAAGACCAAATAATGGAAGGATAGAAAAGAGGTTAGTATCAATCAATAACTACTACAAAAAGATCAAAATTAGATAACAAGTGTCCTCATGAAGACTTATAATTAGGATGGTAAAAAAAAAAAAGGAGGAGAATACAAAGAGTCACAAGTGAAGGAAATAACATAAAGGTATGATAATTGGAATCAATCTTACGAAAGTTGGTTAACTACTCAGTCTAGTGAAAGTTGGTTTAGTTATCGTAAGAGTATCTTAGATGAAAAAAGAATTGAAATAAATCATGGAATGCAAACTCTTATTGAGAATAAAATTCAAAAAATGTTAGTGAGATAAAAATAATGAATAAAAAGGAAAATTAGACAAGATTAAACAAATCAAGGAAGAAGATGTTGAACAAGATGAATAACTAAGGGGAGGGGGTGAATCGATTATTCGTACACAACTTATAAAAATTTATCTGTATCGATAAATACTTTAAAATACTAATAAAACCTCAAGATTTGTCGATAAAGTACATTAAGCATTCACAAAATAAGTAAAAATGAAAATCATAGAAACATAGAACACTCGATTTAACATAGAAACCCAAGATAGGAAAAACTATAGAGAAAAATCTCAAGCTAAAATTAACCCTAGTTAATGTGACACTGAAAAGGTGATTTGATACAAAGGCTTACTACCAGAAATAGAAGCATACACTGCCAATAGAAGGGCTCACTATTGATACAAAATAGTTCACTTTTGATACATAGGATCACTACCTATAAAGGGAATCACTTCTTGAGAGATGCGAAAAGATGATATAATCCACCTCTAAGATCTAGAGTTTGTTCAGTATGAACAAAGATCTCCTAAACATAAATTAGTGTGCACCTTACATATATTCATCACATATACATGTACATATGTACTTAGATACATACATGTTCATATGTACTTACATGCATCTCTCTCTATATGTAAGTTCTACTAGATATATATACACAACATCATGAGATCCAAAATAGGTCATCCACCATAATTTGAAATAGGTTGCACCAAAACATTCCCATAGTTGAAGAAAATGAATTGAGGACCACCTAGACCAAACCAATACGCCACACTTTAGATAATTTCTCAACACCTTCTTCAAGGTAGTATGCTCCAATAGATATATAGAATGTTACAACTCCAAAGTTGGGACCAAAATATATCCAGATACGACCTAGAGAGAAATCTATCAAAAATGTAGATTCCATAACATAAAAGCTATCAGTGAATGCACATGACACTCCAACTGGCTCGGCAGACTATTGGTACATACAAACACTATGATGGAAACATACAAACTGCTACAAAAGATTCTGAGATAATGAGTATGTTGACATAAATGACAACCAATAATGATAACAACACGAGATAGCATCAAATTCACATTCTAACAATATCCCAATTTGTCATTGATGGAAGGATTCACCAATAACAAAGTAGAGTCACAATGTTTCTTCCCCTTCGACAACAATGACAATGGAAAATAAAAAATCCTGACACTCCTCCCCATGAGAGGAATCCTCCTAGCACCAATCTAGAAAGGTGTAGCAATTGTAAATAGTGGATCAATGTACACACTGATGTACATAGTGAAAATTAGGAAGGGGTAAAACTGCCAATTTCCCTCCAAGATACTAAAATGCATCTTTGTACAAAGATTTAGTGAATATATCTTCTATCTTATCCTTAGTGGGGAACTATTCCAGCTTAAGTCCTCCTTCTTCAAATTTTTCTTTGTTAAAGTGATGTTTGATTTCAATGTCTTTTTTTCTACCATACATTCCTAGATTTTTTCACGTACTAATCTCATTGGTATTATCATACATGATAGGAATAGGATTATCAAAGTGGATTCCTATATCCCACAAATTTTTCTTCATCCATAATACTTGAGTGCAATAGGAGGATGTTGCAATATATTTTGATTCAATAGTGGATAGTGTTACAAAATCTTTCTTCTTGCTTGACAAAGAAACTAATCTCGATCCTAGAAAGAAAGCTCCAACATTGGTACTTCTTTTTATGTCAATAGAACTTGCCTAATCTACTTTTGTAAATTTTGATAGTGAAAAACATGATTCTCTAGGATACCATAATGCCATATCCTATGTTCCTTTTGGATATATGAAAATCCTTTTTACCACTTTGATATGTGACTCTTTTGGTTCTTGCTAAAATCTAGCTTCCAAGAAAACCACATACATGATATAAGGTCTCATAGAAGTTAAATATAATAAATGTCCAATCAATGATCAATATAAACTGGCATTTTCTTTCGATGAATTATCTTCCTTAGATAGCTTTCTATCAATAATAATAAGAGCAAAAAAAAATTTAGAATTCTATAGACAAAATTTCTTCAACAACTTTATCAGATACTTGGATTGAGAGATAAATATCCCTTGATTGTTCTAGTTTACTTGCAATCCAAGAAAAAAATTAATTATCCTATCATTGACATTTCAAATTTATTTTGCATCTCTTCTACAAACATTTGGCACAAGTCATTTTTTCTACCAAAGATGATATCATCAATATACACAACAAAAATTAAAATCATTTCTGAGTTTCTCTTGGAGCACAAATTGTTGTCATCCCATCCTTTATTAAATCCTTGACTCATCAAATAATTATCTAGTTTACCATACCAAGCTCTAGATGCCTACTTCAACCCATACAAAGCCTTCTTTAAGCTATGTTAATGTTTGTAGCTTCAGTTTTATGATCATTCAAATATATATAATACATGTTGATTAATAATTATATAATATATATGTTATATTATTATTAATCATATGAAATTTAATATTCAATATTAAATTATTCTTAATTAATAATTGATTGATGAAACATTATAACATTGATTAAATTATAATTAATGGTAAGAGGCATGTCTTTTTCTTATAAATAATAATGAATAGACATGTTGATGACATATAACTGATTAAATGATTGACTATATTAAGTTGAAGATGATACAAGACATTAAATTAGTTAATGGTTTGTATTGTCATTGATGTCAACTTACTATCATCTGTATGATCATGCTAAAGACTTTAGAGAACCAATGGAACAAAGGTTATGCTTCCAGCAAGGCATAAAATTCTAGTATTCACTAAGTGACAGAATACACTGGCGGAGTGCACGCCATCGGTAAAGATAGAGATTAAAGTCACAGTGATGCCCAATGAAGTAAAGATAGTGTTTCCCAATGAAGTAGAATCACATGATACCAGACAAGGTAAAAATAGTGTTGCCAGACAAACAAAGATCCAATGATGCCCGACGGATGGAGATCCCAAAGTTAACTGAAGTGACACTGACGGAACTGGTAGTTGTCACCGGTGATGAACTGCAAAATTGACTGACAGAACAAAGAGATCAGAAGATGACAAAATATCTAGCTAGCAAAGCTAAAAGATAAACTTAACTGGTTGTTTTATTTGTTTTATTCAACCACAGTTAAGTAAGTGATTTGTACAGTTGGCAAGAAGATAACTACGAGATAAATCAGGAGTTAAAGCCATAAATCAATTTGGGTGGATTGTTTTTCATGCCAAGAATCAAGAATCAAAGAACCTAGAATTAAGGAAAATCATTTCTATTTAAGAGACAAGCATAATTAATTCCAGAGAATTCAATACGCAATCAGATACACGGGGGAGTGAACTGATAGAAGATGTTGAAGAGAAACTTATGAAGGATTAACTTCATGCAGTCCTGATCAATCAAGTTGAGGGAGAGCTAAAGTATTCTGCAGACACCGACGGACAAGTGAATCACAACATCACATAGAAGAAAGAGTTAAGGACAAAGGAATTAAATTGATACATTGATCAGAAATATATTGTAAGTAAATAGATCTGAAAATCTGCAATTCAGTTGCATTAGAAACAGGTCATTTTGTTTCAGTTTAACCATTGAAGCATTAAGGTCTCTTAACAGAGCAGGACTTAACAGTCTTTTGTAATTGAGGTATATCCTAACAGAATACCAGAAGGTTGACTCATAATAGTAGTACCGGTCTTACCTAAAGCCTATTGACAGTCTAAGAAGGAGGCTGATTCAAGGATGGTAGTAAGATTTAGCATAAAGCCTATTGACAGTCATGAGACTGATTCAAGGATAGTTGCATAGATGCCAGATACTTAGTGACAACCTATGTATTGAAAATCCTCTAACAAGGTCGCACTTAACAGTGTGTTTGTAACCTTTAACAGGGTTGGCTCCTAAGAGGGCTCAATTTAGAAGAGTGAAAATTTGGAGTACCGGTCCCAATGGTTTTTTCCCTTAATAGGGTTTCCAAGTTAAAATCCTTGTGATATGTGTGTATGGTTAATAACTTTAGTGTTTTACATTCTACATATGCATTTATGGAGTGACTAGTATACTCTACATATTTATTGAGTATTGGTAAATACATTTTACTACTTATCAGTTATCAAGGAGAAACAAGACAGACAAGGTAAACCGACAAATAGTTATTTATTTCAAATATTTCAAAGGCATGCATCTTGTTGGGACTTGATAATTAGAGAAGTATTAATTGGTGGATTAAAGTTTAAATTGAATAATTGTTTGAGCCCACTGATTCACCCCCCCCCCTCTCAATTATTACTAACAATTGGTATCAGAGCTTGTGTACTTAGAAGGAAGGTTTCAAGACCTAAGTAAGAGATCACAAGATGAATAGACGAGATGTGCCCATGTTGAACAAGGACAACTTTGCTTCATGGAAAAGTAGGATAAAGCTTCACTTATCAGGTATTGGCAATGATATTACTCAATACTTAGAAACTTAATATGTGTTTCCTATAGGACCATTGACAGTGGATGAATTGAGAGTAAAGCATGAACATAACTGCATGGTTATAGAACTTTCAGCCTCACTCTCTGATGCTGAATTTGAAGATGTCAAAGATTGCAAAAATGCAAAGACAATGTGGGACAAGTTGAAACTTGAACATGGAGGTGATGCAAAGGTTCTGAGAGCCAAGGCACAAAGCCTTAGAGGAAATTTTGATTATCTCAGAATGAAAGAAGGTGAAAACATCACACAGTACAACACTAGAATAAAAGAAGTAGTCAATGCTATATGAGGTGTTGGAGGTACACTTGAAGAGGAGACAGTGGTAAGTAAAATCCTAAGAAC
>MU223261.1:61009-104709 GCA_018584345.1 Thuja plicata | reverse complement strand
CTAATTAAATGATTGACTATATTAAGTTGAAGATGATGCAAGACATTAAATTAGTTAATGGTTTGTATTGTCATTGATGTCAACTTGATATCATCTGTATGATCATGCTAAAGACTTTAGAGAACCACTGGAATAAAGGTTATGCTTCCAGCAATGCATAAAAGTCTAGTATTCACTAAGTGATAGACTACACCAACGGAGAGCACACCATCGGTAAAGATAGAGATTAAAGTCACAGTGATGCCCGAGGAGGTAAAGATAGTGTTGCCCAATGAAGTAGAATCACATGATACCTGACGAGATAAAAATAGTGTTTCCCAATGAACAAAGATCCAATGATGCCTGACGGATGGAGATCCCAAAGTTAACTGAAGCGACATCGACGGAACTGGCAGTTGTCACCGGTGACAAACTATAGAATTGACCGACGGAACAAAGAGATTAGAAACTGACCAAATATCTAGCTGGCAAAGCTAAAAGATAAACTTAACTACTTGTTTTATTTGTTTTATTCAACCACAGTTAAGTAACTAATTTGTGCAGTTGGCAAGAAGATAACTATGAGATAAATCAGGAGTTAAAGCCATAAATCAATTTGGCTGGATTTTTTTTCATGCCAAGAATCAAGAATCAAAGAACCTAGAATTAAGGAAAATCATGTCTATTTAAGAGACAAGCATAATTCATTCCAGAGAAGTTGATACGCAATCAGATACACGGGGGAGTGAACTGATAGAAGATGCTGAAGAGAAACTGATGAAGGATTAACTTCATGCAGTCCTGATCAATCAAGCTGAGGGAGAGCTAAAGTATTCTGCAGACACTGATGGACAAGTGAATCACAACATCACATAGTAGAAAGAGTTAAGTACAAAGGAATTAAATTGATACATTGATCAAAAAGATATTGTAAGTAAATAGATCTAAAAATCTGCAATTCAGTTGCATTAGAAATAGGTCATTTTGTTTCAGTTTAACCATTGAAGCATTAAAGTCTCTTAACAGAGCAGGACTTTACAATATTTTGTAATTGAGGTATATCCTAACAGAATACCAGAAGGTTGACTCATGATAGTAGTATCAGTCTTACCTAAAGCCTATTGACAGTCTAAGAAGGAGGCTGATTCAAGGATGGTAGTAAGATTTAGCATAAAGCCTATTGACAGTCATGAGACTGATTCAAGGATGTTTGCATAGATGCCAGATAGTTAGTGACAACCTATGTATTGAAAATCCTCTAATAAGGTCACACTTAATAGTGTGTTTGTAACCTTTAACAGGGTTGGCTCCTAAGAGGGCTCACTTCAGAAGAGTGAAAATTTGGAGTACCGGTCCTAGTGGTTTTTTCCCTTAACAAGGTTTCCAAGTTAAAATCCTTGTGTTATGTGTGTATGGTTAATAACTTTAGTGTTTTACATTCTACATATGCATTTATGGATTGACTGGTATACTTTGCATATTTACTGAGTATCAGTAAATACAGTTTATTGCTTATCGGTTATCAAGGAGAAATAGGACAGACAAGGTAAACT
This sequence comes from Thuja plicata, assembly GCA_018584345.1. Taxonomy (NCBI): domain Eukaryota; kingdom Viridiplantae; phylum Streptophyta; class Pinopsida; order Cupressales; family Cupressaceae; genus Thuja; species Thuja plicata. The sequence goes on along the minus strand of MU223261.1, from coordinate 103,177 downwards.
AACAGACAGTTATTTGTTTCAAATATTTCAAAGGCATGCATCTTGTTGGGACTTAATAATTAGAGAAGTATTAATTGGTGGATTAAAGTTAAAATTGGATAATTTTTTTAGCCCACTGATTCACACCCCCGCCCTCTTAGTTATTACTAACACATGTCCCATGAATGGACATGTCTCTCCTAGCCTCATTCCCAATATAAATGAAAGACATATTGCTGCATTTGAAATACACATACAACATAGAGTGATGTTACATCTGCAGCTTTCCTAAAAACTTAACATGGTATCAGAGCTAGACAACAAATGTAAGTGAGTATTTTGTTGATGGTGAATGTGTGACTATATCAGAAAATACAGTCTCGGTAAAGGGACCATATATCAAAAATCCACCGTTGGAATTTTCTTAATTTTAGATATGTTGGGGAAATTGTTTTTTAAAGAATCCTACCATAGCGATTGGAGAGATAGTATGGGGTTCAAAAGTTATAAGGGACTGTGTACTAGGCTATGTAAAATTCCTGAATGTGACTTTCATTAAGGAGATATATTAATTTGTTATAATTGTGGTCAAGAATTAACAAATAAGAATGTATTCAAGGAAGTGTGTCTCTTTATAGAATAAAAAAATAATTATAGAGTTTCAACTCTCTTGGAGCAATCAAGTCATTTAACAAGAAGACATGAGTATTGTTCAACAATATAAGAGTGGGAATTGTACATTGTGGGGGGAATAATAACCAAATTTACATTTCAATTTGAACCATCCTTAGTGGAGAGTGAGAAAATGGTGATCATTCACTTGTGGATAGAATCGCAGATTAAGGCAATCCACATTAAAGGTCGTGAGTTTGTGGATAGAATCGCTGATGGAGGCAATCCACATGAGATCTTGTGAATAAAATCACTGATTGAGGCAATCCACCGGAGAACTTGTTGATAGAATCACTGATTGAGGCAATCCACCCAGGAACTTGTGGATAGAATCACTGATGGAGGAAATCCACACAAGAGCTTGTGGATATAATTGTTGATGAAGGAAATCCACTCTAAATCTTGTTAGTTTGTTGATAGAATTTATGATGGAGGAAATCCACTTAAGAGCTTATGGATAGAATCATCGATGGAGGCAATCCACCTAAGAGGTTGTGGATAGAATCTTTGATGTAGGCAATCCACTTGAGAGCTTGTGGATAGAATCGTCGATGGAGGAATTCCACATCTTGCGACTATGTTTCTACTTAGTAAATCATGAGGATGATTCTTTTATTTCTTACATCATATGATTGATGTTATAAATTGTCTTATAAGTGTTGACATTGGATCAATTTATCCTACCTAGCTAAGAGGTAGTGTTGATATTTTATATATCTAGGGTAAGGGTCATAAGTGTTGACACATGAGACCACTACACATTCTATTTGATTATCCTCCCTAGCTAAGAGGTAGTATTAATGTATGTAGCTTCAGTCGTATGATCATTAGAATATATATAATGCAAGTTGATTAATAATAATATAATATATATGTTATATTATTATTAATCATATGAAATTTAATGTTCAATATTAAATTATTAAATTATTATTAATTAATAATTGATTGAGGAAACATTATAATATTTATTAAATTATAATTAATGGGAAGAGGCATTTCCTTTCTTATAAATAATAATGAATAGAAATTTCCTATGAAGGTACATGTCTTTCCTACCCTCATTCCCAATATAAATGAAAGAGAGATTGTTGAATTTGAAAAATACATACAACATAGAGTGATGTTACATTTGCAGCTATCCTCAAAACTTAACAAGCTACAAATAACATTAGGATCCTTTTCTGATTTGAAACCTTGTGTTTGTTCAATGTAAACATCTTCCTTCCTCACCATTTAAGAAGGTAGACTTGACATCCATCTAATAAAATTTTAGTTTCTTAAAAGTAGTGAATGCCAAGAACATCCTAATTAACTCCATATGAGAAATATAAGTGTAGGTCTCCTAGAAATCAATTCCTTCAATATTTGAATATCCTTTTTAAACCAACCTTTTCTTATTCCTGAAAAAATTTCCCACTTTCATCAAGTTTCTTCCGGTACATCCATTTTGTAACTATCACATTTTGGTCTCTCAGTCTAGGCACACATTGCAAGGTTTGATTATTTTCAATCGTATCTAGATCTTCCTTCATAGCCTTTACCCAATTGTTATCATTACAAGAATATTCTATAGTTACTAGTTCAATATCTGATAGTAAACAAAACAAACTGTGATATTGTGTTGTCTTACTCCAGGGAATAACACCTTTATTCTTATTTGCAATATTCTATTTTTATGAATGATGCCTCTATACATACCTTAGTTTATTAACCATAGATTTTGGTGTCAACTAAACACCAACCTCATCATTCTTGTCATCCTTTATCTTCTCTTCTCCATCCGATTCATACTCAATATGCCTTTCAGAAGTCTTTTGAAAGTCCTCATAAACCTTCACATTCTCACTTTCTAGGATTATGCTCAATCTTTTATTGTAGCATCAATAAGCCTTTCTTCTAGATGAATAACCAAGAAATATTCCTTCATCAGCCCTTCTTTCAAACTTGCCAAGATTATCTTCATCTTTTCTAATATAAAATTTTCTGCCAAAGACTTTAGAGTATTTAGCTGTTAGAGGTATTCTACCATGCCATAATTAATATGAAGTCTTTCCATACCTTCTTTGTATAGAAATTTATTTAGCATGTATACAATAGTATGAACTACTTCTCTCCAATAAATCTCAGTTAGACCTGCTTCTCTCAACATAGTTCTTGTGGCTTCCCAAATGGTTTGGTTCATCCTTTCTACAACACCATTCTACTACACAGTTCTTGTTGTTTAAAATTGTCTCTTAATTCTATGCATCTCAGAATATATTTCAAATGTGTTAGATGTAATGTCACCACCTTTTTCAGATCTTGAACATTTAATATTTTTGTCGGATTCAATCTCAACTCTTTCTTTGAACATCTTGAACTTTTCAAATGCTTCTGATTTATCCCTAAGAAATGAATAATCATCAATGAACAGTATGAAGTATCTTTCACCTTGGACACTCCTTGTTCCAGTTGGATCAAAGAGATCAATGTGAACAAGATCTAGCACATTGGTACATGAATAGTATTTTTTGTTTAATGATTCTCTTCTTCACTTCCCATCATGGAAACCCTTGCAAATTATGTTTTCAATTTTTTGTAGCCTGGATAAATCTCTTACTACATAGGATGAACTTATTCTTACCAGATTCCCAAAGTTAATGTGACACATCATTTGATTCCATAGTCATCCATGATTAGTCTGAGATAACAAACAACACCCTTCAAATGATCCTTCAAGCTAGTACATGTTTCTCATAGAGATTTTTACAACTATAATTAGATGTCCATTTCTCTTTCTAATTTCACAACCTTTACCATTTAAAATAACATCATATCCATTCTCACACATCTACCCAACACTCAATAGATTGTGATACAAACCCTTCACATAGTAGACATTGTGAGTTCTATTCTTCCCATTAAAAGTAATAGATCCTTTTCCTACTATACAAGTTGCTTTATCATCACCACATCTTATTGAATCACCATCATATTTTCTTAGTGAAATAATTTACTTTTGTCTCCAAACATATGATTATAAAAACCACTATAAATTATCCATTCATTTTTGTTTCTCCTGACATATAAAGCAGTTTCAACATCATCATCAACTCTTTCAAAAATAATAGTGATATCGGTTTCAGATTTATCATCCTCTTCAGCATAAAACAAGCAATATTCATTATCTAATTCATCACCTAAGATAGTATCATTTTTATTTACATGGTAATATCTTTTATCTAATTTATTCAATATTTGACTAGGACCTTTTTCAAGAAATCTAGTAACCAAATGACCAATTATACCACATCTAAAGCATTTTAGGGGTAACATAACTTTGTACTTGTTGGTACCTTTCTCTAGTATCTTTCCAAAGTTAGCTTATAATTAATAATCATAAGGATCATCATCTAGTTTTTTTTCTTATAATGTTGTTTCTAATTTGTTCTTATCTCTTCCAAACTTTCTTAGTTCAAATGCAGTCAATTTCTTTAACAAATTCCCTTTGGCAAACTATTTTAGATCATAAAATTTTTCAATTTCTAAAATCTTATCACTATAAATATCAAAAAATGTCATCGGAATCTTTCCCATAAAGTATTCATTTGTAATAGTACCTCCTTGATTCTAGAATTCATTAACTAGATTCTCAACTCTTTGAAAGTAACTCTTGATATCTTCACCATCTTCCATTCTTAGGTTCTCATGATGTGTTTTAGCTATCAATTTCTTGGATAACTTGACTATCTCATTTACTTCATAGATTTATTTGAACTTTTCCCAAACCTCATAAGTTTTTTTGAATAAAATTACTTTATCTAGTTCATTCTTAGATAAAGAACTAGTAGTAACATACCTCGCCTTTTCATTCTACACATATTTGTCAATTTTGTCATGAGTAGTCAGTCCATTTTGAGGAGGAACATACTTTAATTCAACATTCTTCCATGTCTTATAACCAACAAATACCAGGTATCCTTTCATCTGATATTTCCATGAATTATAGTATGATCCATCATACATAAGAATAGTCATTTTGTGTGTGATCAGATCTACCTCAAGCGGTTACACTCTATACTGAGGAACTAGACTCTGATACCAATTTTTGAATGGTTCAAATAACTTAGCGGGGTTATTTAGTTATTCCAAAAGAAATTATAAAACTTTCTCTCTATTAGTAAACACTTCAAAAACACTTATAAAAACATAACATTTGTCAATAAATTACATTAAATATTCACAATAAATGAAAACATGAAAAATGCAGAAACAACAAAACAAAGAACATCGGGTTTAACGTGGAAAACTAAGATGGGAAAAACCATGAAGAACAATCTCAAGCTATAATAAAAATGAGTTAAGGTGAAACATAAAATGTGATTTGATACAAAGGATCGCTACTAGAAACATAATGGATCACTACAAATAGAAAGGCACATTGTTTATACAAAAGGGCTCACTACCGATACACGGGCTCACTGCCAAGGAGATAGAGTGCACCTCTAAGATCTATAGAATGTTCTATATAAACATGGATCTCCTTCACATTAATTATTATTCACCTTACTTATATCCAACACACATACACATATGCACATACTTACATACATACATGTTCATATGTACTTACACACATCTCTCTATATATCAAATTGCTACTATATATACACACACAACATCATGAGATCCAAAACATGTCGGCCACTATAATTTGAAATAGGTCAAACCCAAACATTACCACAATGGAAGGAAATGAAATGAGTACTACCTCAACAAAACCAACATGTCATGCTTTAGATAAGCACTCAAGACCTTCTCCAAGGTAGTCAGATCCAACATATAGATAGCACATTAAAACTCTGATGTTGGGACTGAAATAGATTCAGATAGGACCTAAAAATAAATCTACCATAAGTGTAGATTATATAATCATGAATCTCTTGGTGAATGTACAAGACACTCAAACCGATACACCAAACTATTGATACATACCAACACTATGTTGGAAACATACCAATAGAAACATAATAAGCTAATATAATGAGTATGTTGACATTATTGAAAACCATTAATTACAACACCATGAGATCTTATCAACTCCACATTATAATAGAAGAATCTGTAAGTAATGGTAAGATGTCACAATCAGAATAATGTTGATGACAAAATTTTGAATAATGGAGTTCTAGCATCAGTTGAAGGAACTTCCAAGGAAGAGCATCAGGAAAAGTAAAGGATAATTGTGGAAGATTATATTTTCTTTATTTATGAGATTGAGATTAGAAAAGTATGCAAATATTGCATGAATGATCAATGGGTTAGAGTCATGGAATAAGAACTTAGAATTGCAAATAAGTATAAGGAAAACCTCAAGATTAGTTCAACTAAACTTCAAGCACAACTAATTTAGAGAAGGTTTATAGAAAAAATATATATTGAATTAGAGAAAGGAGAATTCTCCAAACCCAACTAGAACAAGTATAAATCATAGAAGAGGAAAGATAAGAAAACCAAGAAGAAGAACTTGGAAAAAGATTCTAAAGACCAAATATTCAGAGGTAAGGATCCTTCTTTTAATGACCTTGGATATAAATAATTGAATTGCAGAAATGATATCTACATTTTAATGTCAAAATGAATGATAATGATATAAGAAAATGCATTAGTATGAGGAAGAAGATTGATACTTCCTAACGAAAAACAAGTTAGATGTTTTTCATGCAAGAAATTTGGTCAGATTTATAGTCAATGTACTACAAAGAAGAAAGAAAAGGATGGACAAAAGATTCTTCTTCAGATCAAATGTAACTTAATTGAAATTAATACTAAAAATTATAGAGGGAATAAGGTGAAAAAAAGTTACAGTAAAAGGGAAAATAATAAAAAGAGGGGTGGAACTGTTGGTTGTATTCCTGGTTTTGTTGGTTTGCCCTAAAATTTTGTTGTCATCATGACAAATTCTATCCAAAATTAGAAAATCTGTCCCAATTTGAAGTATCCCTGTGGAAATTTTGTGTTCTTAGGTCAAATTCCACATAAATAGTAAAAACCCAAAACCCTGAGATATTTTCTAAGTGAAAATGCAAAAAATCGCTAAAATTTCAATTGAGTTTCTATTTTTGCATTACCTTTTTGAGAAACTTAACTTATAAAATGTCATGTGCTTTTTCAATGGTCACCTAGTCGCTTAATCCTAAAAGCATATTCCATTTTATCATGAGACTTGGCGATTGATTGTTGTCAGGATGTCTCAAGAGGAAAGGGAATATTCTTTGTAAGTTATGAGACTTAGTAAAGTCCTTCAGTCACAAAGTCTCCCAATGAAGAAAAATATCAGCTGGCAACATGGAGACAAGTGGTTAAGTCGTGGTGTCACGCAATGTATCCTACAGTTGGAAAATTATCATGAGACTTAGCAATTGCTTCAGTCGCAGGGTCTCCAGATCAGAACAAAGTTAGTGACAAGTTAAATGCTTTTGTCGCTAAGTCTCCAGTTAAAAATTCAGTTAAGTAAAAGGTTCTGAGACTTGGCGATAAACCACAAGTTGATTAAAATATATGGTGTTCGGGTAGTCACCGGTTAAAAATGGTAAGTCAGCATTTATTCAGTGATTTGGACACAAACAGTTAGGATGAGACACGTGTCCATAGTGAATAGAAGAAAGTGTATCAGTTTTGTGGTCTCCCAAAAGGAAAATGTCATTTGGCGATTAAGAGACTAAAGGGTGTAAAGCTACGTATTTTAGTATTGTCGTGTTTTCTCCAAATGATTTAAGGTTTTCAAAATATACTCAGTGACTTAGTGGAACCATCAGATGCAAAATGAGAAAAGATCAATGGTAGTCACTGAGTCTCTATCAAATTTGCATAAGAGTAAAATGTGCTCGTGACAATGAGATTAGCTTTAGTCGGATAGTCTCTGAAATAAAATTAAAAGATAAGGTTTCATGGGCTATGTCATGAAGTCTCCAAAGGAAATATTAAAGAGCAATTTTTATTAGTGATTGGGCGACTAAGGTTAGTTGCGGGGTCTTGTAAAGTGAAATAAACATTCAGAGACTTAGTGATAAGAGTTTAAAAGATGAAAAGTAACTATGGTCGCGGGGTCTCTGAATAAACTCTGAGTTTGGCATTTGATCTAGTGACTTGGATTCATTTGGTCGCGTGATCGCCAGAAGTTAATCATGGTTAAGCTAAGTGAAGAAATTCATATAGTCGCTAGATCTCTAGAAGAATTGAGAGTTAAGAGATTTGATCAGCGACAAAGAGATAATGCGTAGTCGCATGGTCGCCAAATATGAAAAGTGATAAAAGGAAGAAGTAGCTGACATGAAAACATAGAGACTCATTGTCCAATGAGAATCTAGGAGATTAATTACTGTGTGAAAAAGGTAGCTGAGATGTCTGGTGAAGGACCAATCATATGAAGACATGTCATTTTGTTCAAATTTTATAAGGATTTTTCTGAAAACACACTCATATGAATTTGGGTTCCTGTTACATTCATGAGCTATGACTACGATTTAAATTAATACCATCGCATGTTAACTTGAAGGCAAAATTGATTGTCTCTTTAATGATGAGATAAGTACTTTGAAAAGTTACCATAGCGAGATGATCGCAGGTTCATTTTCATTCATCATGCATCTAGAATTTCAGAGCGAAGAATTGCTAGGTTTTATGTATCCAAAAGGCAGAAATTGATCAATTTCAGGGTAATTCTCTAGTTTTCAAAGTTCTTGAATTGTTTGCAGTGCATAGAGAAGAGTAAGGAGTCTTGAGAGAAGATTTGTCTCAATATCGGTGAAAGATAAGTGGAAACAGAACAAGATGAGTAAAGCAGTTAGTGTGGCTTCTACCAGTGGGAAGAGTGGTGAAGTAGATGATGATGCCAAGGGAAAGAGGAATTTCTTTGATGAATTTTTGAATCTGTTGCCAGGGTCTACATAGAACAAAAGGGCAAATGCCAACTTATTGGCAGATGAATACCATGAAATCAGAGATGCCCGTACACTAGGTTCCATAGGTTTTTCTGTATATGACTATTTTTATAATAATTATGATAAGGCCATCCCAATATCAAACCCTTGGACTAGTGGTTTGGCTAGGTTAATTTTCCCTGATGTCTATGTAGATATAGACTTGTTTCTAGGTCTTGCAAGCCATTACGACTCTTTGTCTAGGACAATTAAAAATAATGATGGTATTGCACTGTTGATTCTGAATAGGAATTCATTCATGCAAGCTTTTGGTTTATATAGTAGCATGTCCACCAAGATAAATATTACAAAGAAAGAAGAAAGGTATAGGTTACAGCCTGGGGTTGCTAGAAACCAATTGCAAAAACATATTCTTAAGGAAGTTAGAAACCATATTACCCCCATACCAAGAACTACACCCTATTGTTTCAAAGATTTACATTTCTATATCAAGTACATTGCTTATGCTTTGTGTAGAGTGTTGGGTATAGATGGAGGAGCTGAGAAGATAAATTATGGAATTTAAATGATGGTGTTAGATTTGAAGGATGTGCATTCTAGTACTAGTTATGACTATATATAGTATATCATTGATAAAATGCATGAGGGGTTTGTAGCTGTGCAGAAGAAGGGTAAAGATCCCAAGGATAAAGATCCTAAGTTTTTTCATTATTCTATCCTGATGCATTTGTTATTGCATTTCAATTATGGTATCATGAATGTAAACAATTTGAACTCTCAGAGGATCTTTCAATACCGGCCCAATCCTAGTCAATTTTGGATTAGGATATGGAATTATACCTCCAGGGATTGTGACTTCTATGGATTTGAGAACTGGATTGTATATCCCTTGATGCAGAGTATGGGTATTAGCAAGACTAGACTCCCAATGAAGGTGCTGCAGTTGCTCAAACCTTGTGAGTATGTTGATAAATGGGAGGGTGACCACAATTGGGGAGACTTCTTTTTAGAAGAGAATTTTACTATGATCAGGGTATATAGATGCACACATCATCCTCATGTCCTACCATATCATGTGCCATCAAGAGTTTCAGCTATGGAGTTCATTTGGAAGCTTTTATTAATAGATAATGAGAACTTTGCACCACATAGGAAGGGGACATTGACCCCTAGGCAATTCAAGATTTTTCAGTTTACAATTGGAAAAGGTGCTATTGATCAAGTGAGCGGATGGTTGGAAAGATGCAAAATGGGAGCAGCATTATATAAATACATTGATCCAGGAGGATTTATTGCAAGAGATAAGAAACTCCTAATTCCTACCATACCGAACACATATGTACATGGTCTTTGTGTGGAGGAGGATGCTTCTAGGAATATCCTTGATGAAGATGAAGTAAGAACTAGGAGAGAAAGAATTCAAGAGTTATTTAATTTAGAGAAACAAAAAAAAAGAAATGGTTTAGCATTTGGAGGTTTTAACCCTGGCTTGCCCCATTTTGATAAAATCAAAGCTATGATTGATAAATTTTACACACTCTATGAGCAATCAGACAGAGTTCTAGATGTGAAAAAAGGGGGAAAGAATATGAATATTCAAAATCTGAGTATGAGAGTGAGAGTGATGGAGAATATGCCCATCCACCTCAAATAGATCAAGCCCAACAAAATGTTGCAGAGGCAGCTCAAATACAGGGAGATCAGGGGCATATCATAGACTTGACAGAGGTTTCCCAACAAGATGATATATAGGAGCCTACCACCAAGAAGCAAAAGGTTGACCCTGGTCAAACTTCTTATACAAGAAAGGAGAAAAATGAAGATAGGATAAGTGCTTTTATTCTTGACAATAGATTGTATGATCGAAATTTGAGGAAAGAAATTAGAAAAGGAAAGAGACATCAACAAGAAGTAGAGGAGAACATAGAATTGCCTCTTTGGGCATGTATTGATGAAAGGATACTTCACCAACAACTATTTTTGAGTTATGAATATTTTATAAAAACTGATGATTTTAAAGATTTCTTAAGGTGACACAAGAAGGAGCGAATCAGAGAATAGCTGAAATCAGATGGTGAAGAGGCAGTGACAAATGAGGCTCTTCTAGCTCTACAAACCTATGATCCTAATAGTGAAGATGTTTCTTCTAATGAGGCTAGAAGATGGTTTTGAACAGTGGAATTTTTCTTACTAAGAGCTGGGATTTAGCCTCAGCATTCATAATAGATCAAATTAGGAAAAAACTAGATTTTAAGATGGAAAGTGAGATCCAGATGGGTGACATAATAAAAGGGTTTGGATACAGTCCAAAATCACAAGCATTTTCCATGTGGAATTTATGTCCAAAAGACCAGAAGCCTCAACTTGTAAATATTTAGGAGAGCATGGTTGGAAATAAAATGGTGTTGACAGTACAGAATACTGGAGATCTTGAGGTTTCCCAGATCATGACACATTGGGCACACTTAAATGAGGATAAATCAAAGTAGTTGTCTGAAAAGTGTGGTATTTTAATTGAGGAGGCTAGTGCCTTAGCAAAGGATAGGGAATTATGTCATATTAAGATACATCAACAAGATAAGATAATTACTGAGATGACAAGGCAATTACAAGAGAAACCCGAAGTGGTATATGTGCCCTCAGTGTAGCCTTTGCAGATAGAGGAGAAAGCCGAAGAAAAGGAAGTGGTTGAAATAGAGGATGTGGCCAAAAAGAATAATGAGGTGGGATTAAATGCATTAAGGAGAATTCTTCAGCATAGGATAAATATACTAAAAGATAAAACAAATATCATCCTGAATGCTTATAACAAATTACCCATTTTACATGCTGAAGTAATAGGGTATATTTCTATTTTGAACCCTTATTTTGTCTCATGGTCTCCTAGGGTACAATTGTTTGGGAAACTTGCCTATTTGTAGCAGCATAGGTTAGATTTACTAGATATTGTTACAGAGGTGGAGGATGAAATAAAAAAGGTAAATGTATCTTTATCTTTCTTCAAAGGTAAACTCAATCAGATAGAGGCTAAGATAAGCCTATTTTCAACAGATTTCAATAGGTTTGTTCCTCCTTTAAAAGGAGAAGATAATCAGGTCAAGGCCTTGGAGGCATGGAGGAATGAGTTTGATAGCAGAATGCCTAGTAATAAGGCATTTATTATATAATCTAACTTAGATTTAGATGGTTTTAATAAGATTTTGGATGAAGCATTCAGGGCAGAGACTGACATAAACAAATTTTTAGTGGATGTCAAAGGCATCACTGATGTCAGATGGGAGAGGCAGAAAGGACAACTACAGAGTATAAAGAGTTTTAAATGGCCTGCAGAGGATGAGATGACAACTTGGGACTTAATGACACAACCAAAGAAGAAGAAGCCTATGGTAATAGAGGAGGAGATCCTGGATGAGGAGTAGATAGGAACACTTGGCACCTGACCATTGAGCACAACGAGGTTAGTTATTATCAAAGACAAGTGTACATTGGCCTAAAATGGTGGTCACTTGATCTCAGTATGAATATTAGATGCTATCCTAAATATTGTCAGACAAAGGTGCCAAAATCCAGATGAAGACAAAGAAGATCATATTTCATCCCCTGTTCTTGTCTTCCCATCGCTTAACATTCTCATTTCTTGTCTTTTCTGTACTTTTAGGGTTAGGTTCCTTAAACTATCTGAAGCTTGTTGTATCCTAAATTTAAAGGATTCCAAGATGGTTAAGGACCTATAAATAGATCAAAATTGTAATAGTTTTAAGAGATGAAATATATTGGCAAACCAGACTTTCTAAATTTCAATGTGTGTCTTTGAGATTTTTGAGCTTTTTATGTACTGAAGCAGAAATATATGAATAAAATACAATGCAACTTTACTCTATATTATTTTTGTCTCTTTACTTATTGTGTATGCTATTTTATGTTCAATCTGTAAGGAATTTTAAGCATATTGGTTACAAGGTAGCTATCTAATTTCTTGCAAGTTTCTTTCAAGGGAAGAACTAAGTTTTGTAAGTAGTTTTAGGGAGCATAACAATATCTAAGGATTTGATACAGTGTTATAGAAATGACAGGATAGTTTGCAAGGCATCTTATCTAAGTTGCATGTAGGTTGCAAGGCATCTTACAGTATTTTTTTTTATTTGTCTTTGTGGATTTATAGTTATTAATTCTATAAGCCCAAGGATAGGCACTGGTCTAGGAGCTTGTTTGGTAATCCATCATCATCCAAATATTCAATACTATTCAAAATCAATTACTTTCAGAATATATGTGTAAAATCAATTGTACTCACAATGATTACAGTTGAAGTTTGTTGATTTCTTAAAGAGTAAATCATTAGGTTACCCCTCCTAAAGTAAAAGGAAGAAGGATGAAAGTCCTTGTCTCATTGGTTTATGTTATTAAGACCATAGCCTGGCTTGTAGTACATTGTTTCAAACTAATTATTGCAATCTCCAAGGTACATCATAGGTTATTATAGTGAGGTCTGAAGTAAGTAACTAGTGAATGAATTAGTCCACCAAATACATAGGCTGAAGAATCAGTAATCTTTGAATAGGTAATACCTGCCTGACTTTGTGGAACTCAAAAATGAAGGAGGTGATAATAGGTATCCCCAGTGTTATCAAATACCTCAGCAATTAGCCTTTCTCTTGTCAAAAGGGAGTTTGTATTCAAGTAGAATCATTATACTGTCATTTTAAGGTTGTGGTGCAAGAAAAAGACCTAACAGGACCCACAATAGTCAATTACATATTTTTTCCTGAAATGACACTGAAATGTACATTCTCAAAAAAATCTACACTTTCAGATGCATATTGCCTCTAAAACATTAAAAACTAGAATATGAAGTAAATTAGAGTCTTTTATTTTTTTGTGTCTAGATTCTAAATATATATTTAAACAAAAAAAAAATTTATTTGATTTTAATCCATTTTTCTATCTTCCACGAAAATTGGTATGTTGGTGAAAATAGCATTATTAAAGAATAACACTCGCTTCATAATGCATATTTTTTTCTAAAATAGATATCAATGCGAGTCTTTGAAATTTAGTTTTTTTAACATGCATATATAATGACTGCAATTGGTTTCAGGAATTTATCCTTATTATTTCATATTTTATTAACGTTTGAAGTTGACTTAACTGTAATTTTGACATATAAAAAAAATACTTCATTACGTAGTGCATGGTTATTTTCCATAATATGTTTTCTCTTGTTTACTATATTTCCTTGAATGTCAAACATAGAGGTTTAGTTTTTGTAAGAAACCTACATTTGATTGAGATCAAATAACATGTAGTATCGAAGAAACCTACATAGGTTTTGATCAAAATTACTTTCTATCAAAAGTGCTCCACAAATTTGGCGTGGTTAAAAGCTTAACTCACATACTATCGACCAAAAATACTTTACTACTTTTGATAGAAACCTAGTTTACCAATTTACTATTTTGTTAGGCTAGCAACGATTAAATATAAAAAGATATGCTTATTTCTTATTTTGTAAACTCAAAATTTGAAGAATAATTCATATTTTTTAAAAGGAAGACATTTAGTTGTGCATTTTTTTTTTCGTAAAATTTTTTAAGAACATTTTTATGAAGGAAAGCAATGGGAAATAAAAGGACATGGGTAAATAAGACTACATGAAAGTATTCACCTAAAATCAAACAAATACTACATGAAGAATGATTGGAAATATAATATCATAAGAATGACGCTCTCTCTCTAGTATCTTTCTAGTTATTTCATCTAGGTACCCTTAAGACTCTCTCAAGAGTTATTTTTTTTAATTTAGTTTGCAGCCCAATTTCAAGAAAGATATTATAATATTATTCTAGCTCCAAGGTTGAAGAGAAAAGTCAATCATAAATGCATAGATCATTTAATCGAAATGGATGTGCAAAAATTAAGATACAATGTTGAACAACCTGTTGGCTCTTGATTTGGCAGGATTTCAACTACCTTTTCTGATGGATGATTACCTAGGTTTTAGCTACAAATCATTACAACATAATAATCCAAAGGGAAAGGACCAACTGACAAGACCTTTGTGGTACTTCTGCACTTTGAAATCTGCAAGATTTAGGCGGATTGACCTTCTTGAGATTCACTTTCTTACAGTATCATCTATCTTAATCTGAAATTTAGCAGATATTTTCCTATTACTTCATCTATTTTCAATAGAAATATATAAGGTGACAAATAGCTAATTTATCAACTCAAATAATCTATGAATTATGCCTCAGGAATACTATTTTCCTCACAATAGAAATGATATGAATGATTCAATAAATATTTCATTTGCATACAATCCATGAACTGAAATATCTAACACCTGACAAGTGCCATATTCATTGGCCAATTTTTCTCAGAGAATAAACTTCAATACAATGATCTCTCCTACCACCTTATGACAAGAATATCAATCTTCACATACAAACCCCATACTTATCAAAATCTTTAATTAATCAGCTATGAATCCTTCTAATTCATCTCAAGCATTTATATAATCCATTAGATTATCAGCAAGTAACGAATGGAAATATATTTCAAAATGAAATACAACCAAGATTCAAAAAACTTGTTATTGAATCTCAGAGAATTCAAACATAACACAAAAGAGACAAGAAATGTAGTGAGAAGAAGCTTTAATGCTCTTTGTATTATTTTCCTTGAAAATTATACATCTCAAAGTTCACATATGAGAGAGAAAAAAACTCCATAGAACTTGCAACTTTAACAGTATGCCTAATTATCTCAAACAAAAATGCATATACAACTTGGACTGACCCAAAATCAGAAAATTATTTCTTACATTAAACCCTCTCTATGCCTTGGAAATTCACTTATATAGATGTGAATTGCAAAAAGCTTCAGGTCATCAAAACTGACAGGTGTCCTTTACAATCTTGCCTTAAGATGTAAGAAAACATCGATCCATCAAAATAGGAAAGAATAAAAAGAGTTAAAACAGAATGATAATGACACTTTACAAATCTAATATCTTTCTAGCTTTCTCCCATGGTGAAAAATGAGGAAAATGGTGAAAATTTGTTAATTCTGGGAAGAATTTACCCTTGTTCTTATTAGCTAGAAATTACTCTCCTGCAACATTGAAATCTCTCTCATAACTTCCAAAAATCTAATCCTCAAAGGCACATAACTTGGAAGCACAAAAGGCCTTCCAAGCAATCCATATATTCTTACCATAGTTGTATTTCTATAGAAATAAATGTCACCCCAATTATGGCATTTTGGTGGTTTGAAATCATAATCCAGAGGCCTAAGAAAACATTTTAACAAAAATGGAAAATTCTCAACTTGATGAATCAGCCTCTTCCTTAGCAAATATGCAAAATCATTCTCAAAGGGCACCAAATTAGCACCTTCCCAATCTAATGAAAAAATTGTGGTCCATAACTAAATTGGTAACCTTACACCATCTCTCTCCATTTCTAAATCAATAGCTTGTGCAAAATAATCCTTGCAATGGAAAAGAATCAAATGCCTGAGAAGGGAATACAACCTGAAAGGTACTCTTTTGCCTTCCTTTATTGCTGCTAAACCTTCATTTATGTGCTTGTCCAAATATGTAGGGTAATCTAAAATACATTCTGCTCCTATTTTCTGCAGACCCCAACATATCCACATTATTGCTTTAGAAATTTTTTTTATACTTTGCAGCCCCAAAACCTAGTATAAAGTTGTATGTGTATTTACCAATGTGGTGTTATAATTTTACAGTTTGCCATTTTAGTTCTTATGGCATCAATAGAAAGCCTTACTACATTAATTTATTTAACAAATGGCAATAGTAATTTCCCCTGCATATCCAACCCTACATCATCAAAAGCTTCTTCAAACATTTTCAAATCAACTCTATCTGCAACTTCTTGAGGGCTATGTAGATCAAAAACTTCTCTTATAGATTTAGCATCAATTCTTAGGAGCACGTTCCCATCAATATCTCTAATCCCATGGGTTATCTGATCATATCTGGCCATAATTTACAAAATTAGGTCTACATCCTTGAAGAGTGTAGGCATAACTAGTTTACCTAGGTCATATTGCCATATGTTACTGAATGGATGCCCTACATTAGCTTGCCCATACCACCATCTAAAAATTTGAAGTCCTTTCAATGGCATATGAGTATCATCAATTTGGTCAAATCTATCTTTTACCCCAGGGCATATCTCTCCTGTTAGGGCTTTAAACATATCAGTTGCTTCTTTACCCTCCCTCAAATCTGGCGGCAAATGAAGGAAATCATCCTAAAGTCTCCTATCTTCATAATTGAATGTGCCAACATACTTCTTCAGAGCCATTTTGATATTTTTTCTTCACTCAGGTTGACACAATTCTCTGTCTTTATGGTAATTTAAAATCTAGGGTTTTATAAAATTTTAACTCCATAATTATCCTAGAAACCCTAAATTTATGTAGAACAAAGAACTTGGAATTAATTACTTGTTTTTTTCTCAAATTCATGTTTGCCAGAAAATCCCCTATTTTGAAATTTTCTCTTTCTCTACAAATCCTCTTCTCTACAACTTCTTCAAATTAGAATGATTAGAACAATTTTATGATTTTTAATTCTTTAAGCTACGGATGTTTCAATTGCTTTATTACTCCAAGTACCTCTCTACAACCATAAATTCTCAATTTGTGTGATGAACTTCACTGGCAAAAATTGCAACTGCAAGTGTTCATCTCTAGCATGTGTTTCAAGTTTAAATTCTGATTGTTGATCTAAATTTCCTGGCACATCAGACGATCCTCATCTTTGTTGACTTTGGCTGACTTCTCACTTGTCACCCCGAGCCCACTTTCCTCCAATCAGAAGTCTCAAACTCAACACACTGGAATTTCTCTCTACGTCATTCACAAGTTGGATGAACCAGACATGTGTCACCATAGTGCATCATCTCAATCCCTTTATCTTCTTATTGCGAGCGAGCCTGAGCCGCCCGATCAATTCAATAATTATTATAAATATAGACATTCGAGATTCAATCACCAATTAAAGCATAACTATTGATTTAAGGCACATTCTTTTTTCTTTACTTAAGTTACTCATCTAAAAAAAATACACGTGGAAAGATCATGCATCCTTGCAAATTCTAGGAGTTAGAATTGCGAGTGAGCATGAGCTATAGATCTTCAATGCCTCAGTAATATCCTTTGTGACTAGAAACTGGGCCCCTTTGACTTAGGACACTTCAGCAGTCTTCATGGAAACACCCTATTCATTGCCATGTCCAGTTGTATCTCCAGCTCAACGTTCACCTCAGAAAAAAGTGACATGTACTCTCCACATACTACTCCACATCATTTAGTTTCCACTGACAAAAATAGGTCCCACCACATATTCTTGATGTCTGGCTGAGTCCAAGTGTAAGGATCACGCACCCTCACAATCTCTAGCTGTCAAACCAGCAAGTGAGCGTAGACCATAGATCTTCTTTAGTGCAAACATTACTGTTGGCCCCGCCATCTCCACATGGATGCATCTCACAGCCGCACAATAGTTTCTTGTCAGAGATGCATGCTCTCGTGAGCCATCTGATCTTCAAAGGATTATAAGAGACTTAAAACTTAGGATAAGATGCGACATATAAAATATTAAAAGGGATTAATACACGGGGTTATAACATAATGTTATAAGACCTATCACAACAACCACAACTTAAGTGACTTAATGAAGTCGTGACCCTCAACAAAAGATAACATCAAAACATAATGTTTAAGGGTTTTTTGAAGGCTTTTCAAATATTTTGAAAATGTACTTAGGGATTTTGACATCTCACACAAAATGGACTACGGTTTTAACAAGGGAATAAATATGAAGGATTTTTAGAGACAAACCTAGAGAATCTAAACGAGATTCAAATACAAGGAGTAAAAAATCCTAGTAAGACATAATAAAATTAGGCAGTGGCAACAGTGGCTCCTTTTGGGGATGATAGACAACTTGTGTCTATGCAAGAATTTTGAATCTCAGGTTACGCAGACCACAAATTTGACATAGCTTTAACAAATTCTTCAGAGAGCACTAGGAAAACCACACAAAGCTAACAACATATATATAGATAGGAGATAGACACTGTAAAGGAAATTATAGGGGTATTCACACAAATTAAAAAATGTATAGAACCTAACTACTGCTCATGGAAACAAAGATATTTTAGGAAAAGAACCTCTTCAAGAATTGTCCATGAACATGCAATTCAAGAATACCTCCAGATAGTTCCTTTAGAATTTAAGAGTCATCTCCCCACCTGGATTCAATGAGATATGGTCCTAGCCAAATGGGGTCAAATTTTCCATGTTTCTCCTTTTCTTCTATGATGGCATTCCACATAAGGACCATCTAATCAACTTCAAATTTTCTCTCCACTACCTTTTTGTCATATAGGTACTTCATTTTTTATTGCAACCTAGCATTTTTAGTAGAAGCATCCCTTATATACTCATTCAAGCCCACCAATTCATCCATCCTCTCTTGCATGTCATCAACTATTTCATCATCATACTGTTGGACAAATTTGTAGAGGCTCATTAAATTATTTTGAGGCAACCTCACTTGGATCGCATAGACAATGTCAAAAGGTGCAGCACCTATTTCCTTATTTATTGTCACCCTATCAGCCCATATTGCTAATGGCAACTTGGAATCCCAAGCCTTGTTGTTATCATCCAAGATTATTTTAATAATCTTAAGTAAGCTTTTATTTGATGATTCAGCCTATCCATTTCCCTATGGATGGTATGGTGAGGAAGTGGACCTAGTAATAGCATATTTGTCATAGAAGTCATAAAATTCTTCAGACCTAAAGCACATTGCATTGTCTGTGACAATTTTGTCAGGATAGCCAAACCTAGTGATTATGTTATTCAGAATGAAGTCATTCACAACTTTGCTGGTAGATTTCCTGGTACAAATAGCCTCTACCCATTTGCTGAAATAATTTTTTTCCACCAGTATGTATGAATGTCCACCACTGGGCTTGTTGACTATCTCTCCAATAAAATCAAGACCCCATTGATGAAAAGGAGCCCGCACTTCTACTGGCTTTAAGGGCACATTCCCTGAGAATTTGAGCTTACCAAAGAACCTCTGACAAGAATCACACTTTCTTACAATTTCATGACCATAATTAAATAAGGTAGGACACTAGAAGCCTGACCTTAACACCTTATGTGATGTTTTCTTTGACATGTAATTCCCTCCACACACACCACTATGCATCTCAGTCAAAATTTTGATTGATTGTTCTTTATCAACACATTTTAGCAAGACACCGTCCAAACTTCTCCACCACAGCTCACTACCTATAATTAAAAACCTGATAGCATGCAATTTCAAGGTTCTTTTTTTTATATTCTTTCATATGGGGTGGAAAAATCATGTGCTATAAAAAATTAATGATATCAATATACCAATCACATGTTTCTACACCATAGATGTATGGGTTGTCCTCTTCTTCAACCAGATTTATCTGATTTGCATCTAGATTAGCTTGTGTCATCAATTTTTCTAATCCTTGGCCTCTAACAAACTTGGTGACCTAGATGTCAATGTTAAACTCTTGAATCCTATTTATCCATCTGCACCTCCTACCAGACACCTCTTGTTGGGAAAAAATATCCTTTACTATTGTTGTAAGAACAAAAGCAATAACAGTAGCTCCAACCAAGTAACATTTGAAAGCCTTGACTACCTTGACCAATACATAAGCCTTCTTTTCACTTATGTCATACTTCAGCTCTGCTGCTTGAAGAGATTTGCTGAAAAAGGCTATCGGTTGTTCAAAACCCTCCTCATTCTTTTGCAAAATAACTACAACAACTGTCTGGAAAGAAGCAAATGAGAAGATATGCATTGGATTAGTTTAATCAGGAGTCCTCAACAAAGGATAATTCTTTATTTCTTCCTTGATTTCTTGAAATGCAACTGAAGGCTCACCATCCCATTTAATATCTTCACCCTTCTTCAACATTTTAGATATAGGTCTACTGATTTTAGCAAAGTTTGTAACAAACATTCTTAAGAAATTTACCTGGCCGAAGAAAGATTGGATTCCTTTCACATTCTTAGGTTTTGGGACTTTATCAAAAGTAGAAACCCTTTTAGGATCAATCCTCACACCATCTTTATATACAATATGTCCTAGAAGTTTACCCTTTGTTACACCAAATGCATATTTTTCTAGGATTCAGAGATACCCCATATTCTAAAGCTTTAATAAATATCTTTTCCAAATGCTTGCAATGGTATTCATCTTTTTAAGAATATGTAGTAAGATCATCCTGGTAAACCACCATAAACTTTTTTATGTAATCAGCAAATGCAACATCCATTTCTCTTTGGAATGTTTCTCCAGCATTTGTATGGCCAAAAGGCATCCTAACATAAACATAAGTTCCCCAAGGTGTAGTAAAAATAATTTTAAATTGTTCCTTCTCATCAACTAGCACCTGGTTATAGCCTAAAAAATCCATCCATCATGGACATCATCTCATAGCCAGTTACATGTTGTAACATGGCTTCCATATTGGGCAACTCATAGTTGTCCTTCAAAGATGCAATATTCAGGTTTCTAAAATCTACACATAGCATGATGTCTCCATTCTTTTTTCTAACTAGCACCAAGTTAGAAACCCAAGAGGAATGTCTGATTGGATTGATAATACCTCCATCCCTTAATTTCATTATCTCCTCTTGCATCCTAGGGGCCAATGTTGGGTTAATAGGCCTTTTCTTCTTCTTGAATGGTTTGACATTATCCTTCAAAGGAATCACATGTTGAAACAAATCCTGTCTATAAGCTTTAAGGTCATCATAAGACCATGCAAAAACAAGTCTATATTTTCTTAATAGGTCTATTAATGACTTCCTTATTTTAGGTGATAGTTTCTTACATATGTAAACCTTCTTTGGAGTTTCTTCAGTACCAAGGCTTACCTCTTCTAACTCCTCAAGATTCTTATCTTTCACCTCTGATGTAAATCTGTCATGGTTCTCAAATACATTCTCTAACATTACAAGACCGTTTGGAAGCTTATGTGTCTTTAGCTACAATATTTCCTTACCAAAGATTGTTTCTTTTCCATCAAGTGTTTCAACAAGTGCATTTCAGTCCAACTCCTGAGAATCATACTTATCCTTTGACAGTCAAAATTTCAGTATATCATTGTCATCCTCAAAAACCTGCCAATTCTCAATGTTATCAGGAATGGAAGGCCTAGACTAGACCTCGAATGTGGAAATCCCAATGAAAGAATCATCATTGAGCTTTATTGCTACATTAGATAATAGATCAGCCATCTTTTTATTTGATCTGTCCATCCATGTGATACCAAAATCATCAAAGGCTTGAATCTCATCCCACACAGCATTTTTGTACTACTTAAGCCTTTTATTCTTTGAAGCATATGATGTCTTAACTTGTTGCACAATAAATTCAAAATCCCCTATCATATGAAGATTTTTTTTCTTATGCTTAGTAGCCACCTTAAGTCCCAATAACAATGCTTCATATTCACCAATGTTATTTGTGCATGTGAATATAAGAGTGAAGGAAAATCTAAAAGTTTCTTTATTAGGTGAAATGAACACAACACTTGCCCCTGCACCCTCTTTAGAACTTGCATAATCAAAGTACATAGTCCACAATTCATCAGAATTTGAACATTCTTTAACCTCCTGAGAAATTGGTGTAGGGATTTTATTTTTGTTGCAAAACTAGAGGTTCTACCCTGAAAGAATCTATGTCTCTATCCAGGAAACAAGTATCATCTACATTAACTACCTCTATATGATCCTCAACCATGTGATTCACTCTAGGCTTTCTATTCACTTTAATGACCTTAATACCAACATGAAAAGTAGAAAAAGAAAAATCACATTGCAAACTACCCCCCATGGCTGCACTCCACTTCCTTGATAATAGCATTCCATACCTAGGAGGTATGTCTACCACTAGTACAATCATTGTAAGGTCATCATCAGGATATGCAGCTAACTTATATGGAAAGGCATTTATGGTTCCTATGACAGAAAACTCTCTTGAATCTAAAACACAACATCTTCCCTTCTTTGTATCTACTTTC
This sequence comes from Thuja plicata, assembly GCA_018584345.1. Taxonomy (NCBI): domain Eukaryota; kingdom Viridiplantae; phylum Streptophyta; class Pinopsida; order Cupressales; family Cupressaceae; genus Thuja; species Thuja plicata. Next base: position 80,477 of record MU223261.1, on the reverse strand, counting down.
AAGCCTAAAGACTCCATAATTTTCATAGACATCACAGTATTTGAGGCTCCTCAATCTATCATGCAGTTCTTCAAGGTTTGTTCATTTACAATTAAACTTAAGAAGAAAGGATCTATATCCTCAACATAGGATGTCATGACACTATCTAGGTACATGGGGGGGAATTTGGGAAATGACACCTTCATATTCTTTAGACTTAGGTGTACTCTTAGCCTTTTCATCCACAATCCTTTTAGTTCCCACATTAATACTTTTCCCTAAGCCATTAATCCATTATAGGGCTTTGTTTTTATGCTCTTGAATTCTAAACATCTCAGACAGAGGTACTTTTATAGTCATTTGTGAAAGCATAGAAAACATATCAAGAGGAACAGAGGGTAGGACATCAAGATTCATACCTTTATTTACTTGGGGTTGCAATATGGAATCCCCAGCCAACTTGTCAGTCCTTGAGATTATTGGTTTGACAGGAACAAGTTCCTCCTTCTTGTCAACCCTTAAAACTCACACACCCCTTTTAGCCTCCCATTTTTTGGTTTTTGGATCTTTGATCTTCACAATTAAAGGCTCTTGCTCCTTACCAGTTTTTTGCACTTTCTGAGTGATGTCTTTGATAAAAATTCCAGAAAATTTATCTGATTTGTCATTTAAAGTTCTATTCCTTAAACCATAATAGCTCTGAACCTGGGCTACCATATTAGTTGTGATTTGATCAATCTATTCTTTAGAAGGCTTCCTCAAGTTGATATGTTCTACATTTGAAGTCATATTGCAGGCTCTCCTATAAACTTCCTCTTCATCATCAGAAAACACTTGTTGATGATAACCCTCATAAATTTGTCTTTTATTGCCAATATCTTGATCAGCTTCTTCACAGTTTGAATCACTTTCATACTCACAACCAGATCCAATCATGTTGCAAGCTGTATTATCAAGATTTTTCTCTTCAGGATCCTCTTCTTCAACATCCTGAGATGCATCAATAGATTGAGCTACAACACAACAGTCAGGGGAGTGAAGAGAATACCAAGCAACATACCATGGAATGTCCTATGTTGCATTTACAATATTTCTCTGTAGAGGGTCAGGTGTACCCTTTTCATTTGTATTTTTAGCAGACTCGTTTAATGGCTTCCCATCCTTCCAATTTGTGTTGTATGGGAAATTCTGCAATCTATTTTGTCTGCTAAAATTATTAGCATACTTTGATCTATCATTGTTATTTTTTGCCTTATTTGTATTCAGCACATGAGGATTTAAGTTCTTTATAAGACCTATCATATGATCCATTTTATCTTCTTCGGTCTTTTTTCTGCTAGTAGGTTTATCTCCATCCTTTTTGTTTTTTTTAGGATTAGACAACTTAGGATCATCCCTTCTCCCAAGTTTACTAGACACTCTCCTATTTTTTTCTATATTCACAACAACTTTAAAAGCATCTCTTAAATTCTTAGGATTTTTGTCTCTAAGAATATATACCATTTTGTTGTCCAAGGCATTGAAGTATGAAGTTATGCAAACATTTTCTTCCATTCTCATCACTTGGAAAACTTTGTACATACCCTTTTGAAATCTGATATTGAAATGAAAGGTAGACTCATTCTGGCTTTGCTTGATGTTATTGAATTCATTCAAAATAAAACCAAAATTTGTGTGATCTTCGTATTGTTTCTTAAAACACTTTTCAAGATCTTCCCCAGAGCTAATGCTATCATCAGGGAGTCTTCTAATCCAATCCCTAGCATCCTCAACTAATGAATGTACAAAAATCTTCATAACTACATCCTCATGCTCTACTTCATAATCATTTAACAAATCAGAGAAATTTTTTAAATGTTGTTCACCAGTAATAGCATATTCCCTATGAATTTTCTAACCTTATCTCTAAGGTTCTTGGAATCTCATTAGGACATCCAGGGATTCCTAGAAAACAAATCTGCCTATATCTTTCCATGAATATATGTTTCTTTTGAAATCCTTGACTAGAACTAGCACCTATATTTGTCTGATTATTAGTATTAGATGTATTACCAATTATATTATGCTTGGTATTGTTTGAGCTAGTTCCTAGAGAATTTGTACTTTGAGTATTTTTATTTTTAATAGTATTACCAGAAGACATACCTTGACCCTGACTGGCAGGTGTTGCTTGAGTAGACATGGATTTTAGGAATGTGATTTGTCTCCTCAAATCTTCTGCAACAACTTCATTCTTTTATTTCTCCAACTCCTTGGCTAGATCTTCTCTCTCTTGTCTAGATTTTTCTAGTTCTAGATCCAACTTAGACATAGTCAGGGTGTTATTAGTTGTGACTACAGGTTCATTTATCTGGATACCCACCACCTTCTTCTTGCCTTTATCTACCACTTTGGTAGCAGCATCAGTTTTTATTGAAACAACCCTATCCTTGGTGACAGGCTCATAAGGACAAACTTGTGCAACAACAAGGCGTTCCTCTTGTTGTAAATACTTCTCATATTCCTTGATTTTTGTTTGGATAGCAAGGATATTCCCAAATAGTTCTGTATCCAAGGTTCCAGAACTATGGTCCAACCTTTTATTATGCTCTTTCAAAGCAACCGTCATTCTCATCAGAGCCTTTCTTTGAAGAAGAGCATTGATTTTCACCTTTTCCTTCTCCTTCTCCAAATGTAGGCATCTTGCATCTTCATCAACCACCTCTCTCCTCAGTACTTCTATCTCAGCCATGAGTTCATCATGATCTGTAGCTGTAGAATCAGACTCAACAGTAGATGTATCCAAATCAATGAGATTTCATTCAACATAAGGGACAAATCTTGATTGATAAATCTTCTGTTGGGTGTTATTAGTTTTACTTTGCTAGTTCACCTCTTTTGAGCCTCCATATTTACACACAGGGTCTCCCATAGGTGAAATGAGTTTATCTTGAAATTCTTGGTCTTCTTGGAAAGGTGTAGAGAAGGTTCCACTAAAAATTCTAGTATTCTCAGACTTTAAAATTAAGGAAGAAGTCTCCCTACTTGTTGTATTATGGTATAGTCATTTGTTGTGAACACTATCTTTGGGCTTTCATGTATGAACAATGTCCCCTCTCTTCTTATTATTTTTCTTTCTACCTGCATGAGGAAATTCCTCAAACAAAAGGATGTCAAGATTTGCTTTAGCATATGCTCTGGTAGTTTTTATTTTGTCTGCCATTTTTTGAAATATAAATGCACTAGAATACTGAAATATTTTGACCGAGTCGCCACCCCTAAGGGAAAATTTTCAAATGGTAAACCTAGGCAAAACTACTGCAAGTGAAAAAAACCAAAACAATGGATTCACTATTTCCCGCTAAAAAGAAAATCCCTTTCCACATTTTGATATTGACAACGCCTCAAAACAATGACTCTATCTTGTGATAAGACACTTCTAGCATGACATAGGTACCTTCTTTGAAAAAATATCTATGTATCCATGCATCATAGTCCCCAATAGAGTCACCATTTTGTTGGCTCCTAATTTGGCAGGATTTCAACTACCTTTTTTGATGGATGATTACCTAGGTTTTAGCTACAAACCATTACAACATAATAATCCAAAGGGAAAGGAACAACTGACAAGACCTCTGTGGTAGTTCTTCACTTTGAACTCTCTAGGATTTAGGAGCCTTGACCTTCTTGAGATTCACTTTCTTACAATATCATCTATCTTAATCTCAAATTTAGCATATAGTTTCCTATTACTTGTTCTATTTTCAACAGCAATACGTAAGGTCACAAATAGCTAATTTATCAACTCAAATAATCTATGAATTAAGCCTCAGGAATATTTTTTTCCTCACAATAGAAATGATATGAATGATTCAATAAAGATTTAATTTTCATACAATCCTTGAACTAAATTATCTAACACCTAACCAGTGCCATATTCATTGGGCAATTCTTCTCACAGAATAAACTTCAATAAAATGATCTCTCCTACAGCCTTATGACAAGAATATCAATCTTCACAGACAAACCACACACTTATCAAAATCTTTAAGTAATCATCTATGAATCCTTCTAATTCATCTCAATAATTAATATAATCCATTAGATTATCAACAAGTAACGAACATAAATATATTTCAAAATGAAATACAACCAAGATTCAACAAACTTGTTATTCAATATCAGGGAATTCAAACATAACACAAAAGAGACAAGAAATATAGTGAAAAAAAGATTTAATGCTCTTCGTATTATTTTCCTTGAAAGTTATACATCTCAAAGTTCACATATGAGAGAGAAAAAACTCCATAGAACCTGCAACTTTAACATTATGCCTAATTATCTCAAACAAAAATGCATATGCAACTTGGACTGACCCAAAATGAGAAAATTCTTTCTTCAATTAAAAATAGGACCCTCTTGATGCCTTGTAAATTCACTTATATAGATGTTAATTGGAACAAGCTTCAGGTCATCAAAACTGACAGGTTTCCTTTACAATCTTGCCTCAAGATGTAAGAAAACATCGATCCATAAAAATAGGAAAGAACAAAATAGTTACAACAGAATGATAATGACACTTTACAGATCTAACAACTTTCTAGCTTGCTCAAGAGAGATGAAAGAGAAAATTTGATAATAAAATATTCTTTAGAATATTCTTCTATTCTATTCATCATCAGGGACATATTTTTTAGTCCACTCTTAGTATTCTTCATCAGTTGGCCATTTATGTTGAGCTATTTGTTCTACCTTCTGTCTATATGGACTATACTTCACTATAGTTTGGTTAAACTATTTAATAAAATTATCATAGAAAACATCAGAATTAACCAAATTTAGTATACTTTCTTGCAGGAGTATCATGTTGACATCTTGTGATATATCCTTGATTAATGCATTAACCCTTGCAATAGTCTCCTTTCTCCACTATGTATATCCTTTGATACTTTGATCATTCTTTAGAAAGGGTGGGACCATAGTGTCCTTATAATTTTCAAATTCACCCTTGAGCACAATCCATCTTGCTTCAATGTGCTTAGGAAAAATTGTGAAGTCCCTCAATTATCTGACCAACTTTGCAGTTGGCATTGCATTTGCTGGAGCACTGGGATCCACTCTAGCACATAACTCTATACTTTTTAGCTTATCCATTCGACTTATCCATTTTTTATATGTGGGTTTAACAATCCTACTGTCACTATCTATATTGTTTACAACTAAATATAAAATCTTACACACCTCATGGAGTGTAAAGAGCTTGACATTTATCTTCTCAAAAATTGTCATTATAGTTGTTCTAACAATTTTTTCCTTGGCATCTTCATATCTCTTTCTACCTTGATCTAATTGTCCCCTCAAATCCTTTACCTCCTTGAGCAATTCTTCTTTAACCTTTCTTTTCAAATCTTCAATTTGAGGTACTTGCTCCTAGTGGGTGTATGGTACAATAGTCCATGGTACACTAGGACTTTTCTCTCCTTTTGAGCTCTCACCAATTTCTTTAGGCTTTACTGCCTCTAATTCTAAAACCTTCCATTCTAAAGAAATTACATTTCCCTGAAGGTCTAATGTCTCCTTGGTATTCTATTCATAAGAACTATATACATGCCTATATTTCTCTTGGAGATTTTCATAAAAATATTTTTTTATTTAATGCAACATCATGCACATATGCAACTTTTTCCTATAGACCCTTGGTTGTATTTGACATCTTGGCATCTGTAACTCTCTATATAATGACATTACTTCTAGTGCCTAAACTGGTTTCACACTCCTGCCATGCTGCAAAGAAATCCCAAGTAGCCAAAGCTCCAAGGTCTTTACTATAAAAAGTGCCAGTTGTGATGTGTTCAATACAAGGCATGTTTGGCCTCTTTAACCTCATATCCTTCATGATGGAATCAAATGTAATAGCATCTACAATTCTTAGGCTAGGGGTCAACAAAATTCCTTCCTTCTTTATTACTTATCTTCCCTCTGTAGGGGTCAATGTATCAAACATTTTTAACATCTCCCCTTCTATCTCTTTAAAGAGATCATCATTATCAACCAAGGGTCTATCCTCTTTATTCTTCTTCATCAATTCAATAGATTCCTTCTCAAAATATTGCCACAATTTTTTTTTGAAAGCCACTGACTTGATGAATTCACTATCATCTATTTTGGCATCACATGATTCAATCCTTAATTCCCTTGGGAATACTCCTTTTATCTCTAGGGTTGTGATGTCAGAAATAGGGGCAAAGAGAGCTTTGACATCTTTCCCTTCCTATAGCTCTGGAGGCACATAAATATACTCCTCTTCATCTTCATCACTCCCATAAGGAAGGTTCAAAGCTCCACTGAATTATCCCTCTTCTTGCACTGGCCCTGCCTTTGCTGCATGCATTTTTCCTTTTGAAGGGGCTACTTCCACTAATTTTTCCTCTAATCTTATTTTTGTTCTGACATCAAAACTAGTTCCAACTGCCTTATCCTCAGTGATCTTCCTGACCTCATGCATTTTTGAAACATCTCCTTCATCAAAAATAGGAGGTGGCCTAGGAGAAACAAGAGATGGATATCTCCTTTCTGGATCATCTACAATGTATGCTCCTTCATGTGGAATTTCAACAATATTAGGATCAAAAAAATCCTTTTTCAATCTTTTCCTATGGTACACTGGAATACCAGTTTTCTATATTTGTATTTTTTGCTGACACAAACCTGGGGCAGGGGATTCATCTCTGCTTCTTTTCTTACCCTTATCTTCTTTCTTCACTAGTACTTCAGTTTGCACCAACTTGTCAAGATCTTCTTTGTCTTGTACAATGGTAAGTTTGACTTTCTCACCATATCCAAACTTCTCATTCAGAGTGTCATATACCTCAACAAAATTTGTTAGCATAATTTATATTCTCTTATCCCAATCCTTGCAATTTGGAAAGGGCTCATATGTTGGGTCTCTTTCATCAATTTCTTTCAACATATCATTGTATGTATGCCATTATGACTTTTTGTTTCTCTGAGACTTCATATCTTCATCATTTTTTATTAAGTCCTCAGGAAAACCAAAGTGATGGGTGCCTCTGGAAGGTCTAGCTATCTTCCTCATTAATCTTGCATAAAAACCCTCAATATCATTTAGTCTTTTTGAGCTAACAACAAAATTATAGGGCCTTAGAAAATGAGATAATTCATTCCTTTCCCTTTTTGTCACTGCAAAATGGTGAAAAATTGTTCATTCTCAGAAGAATGTACCCTTCTTCTTATTTTCTGGAAAATCAATCTCCTGCAACATTGCAATATGTCTCATAACTTCCTGAAATCCAATCCTCAAAGGCACACATCTTGGAAGCACAAAAGGCCTTCCAGGGAATCCATATATTCTGACCATAGTTGTATTTCTATAGAAATAAATGTCACCCCAATTATGGCATTTTGGTGGTTCAACATCATAATCCAGAGGCCTAAGAAATTTTTTTAACAAAAATGGAAAATTCTCAACTTGATGAATCAGCCTCTTCCTTAGCAAATATGCAAAATCATTCTCAAAGGGCAACAAATTAGCACCTTCCCAATCTGATGACAAAACTATGGTCGAAAACTGAACTGGTAACCTTACACCATCTCTCTCCATTTCTAAATCAATAGCTTGTGCAAAATAATCCTCGCAATGGAAAAGAATCAAATGCATCAGAAGGGAATACCATAGGAAAGGTACTCTTTTGCGTTCCTTTATTGCTGCTAAACCTTCATTTATGTGCTTGTCCAAATATTTAGGTTAATCTAAAATAAATTTTTCTCCAATTTTCTATAGACCCCAACACATCCACATTGTTTCTTTAGAAAATTTATTTATATTTTGCGGCCCCAACACATGTTATAAACTTGTATGTGTATTTACCAATGTGGTGTTATAATTTTCACAGTTTGCCAATTTAGTTCTTATGGCATTAATAACAAGCCTTACTCCATTAATTTATTTAACAAATGGCAATAGTAATTTCCCTTGCATATCCAACCCTACATCATGAAAAGCTTCTTTGAACATTTTCAAATCAACTATATCTATAAATTCTTCAGGGTTGTGCAGATCAAAAGCTTCTATTATGGATTTAGCGTCAATTCTTAGGAGCACGTTCCCATCAATATCTCTGATCTCATGGGTTATCTGATCATATCTAGCCACCATTTCCAAAATTAGGTCTACATCCTTGAAGAATGTATGCATAACCAGTTTACCTAGGTTATATTTCCATACATTGCTAAATGGACACCCTGCATTAGCTTGCCCATACCACCATCTAAAAATTTGGATTCCTATCAATGGCATATGAGTATCAGCAATTTCATCAAATCTATCTTTTACCCCATGGTGTATCTCTCTTGTTAGGGCTTTCCACATATCATTTTCTTCTTTACCCTCCCTCAAATCTGGCGACATCTCAAGGAAATCATCTTGAAGTCTCCTATCTTCATAATTGAATGTGCCAACATACTTCTTCGAAGCCATTTTGATAATTTTACTTCACTCGGGTTGACACAATTCTCTCTCTTTATAGTAATTTCAAATCTATGGTTTTATAGAATTTTAACTCCACAATTATCCTAGAAACCCTAAATTTATGCAGAACAACAAACTCAAAATTAATTACTTACTTGTTTTTTACTCAAATTCCTCTTCGCTAGAAAATCCCCTGTTTTGCAATTTTCTCTTGCTCTGCAACTTCTTCAAATTAGAATGATTAGAAAAATTTTATGATTTTTAATTCTTTAAGCTACGGATACTTTGATTCCTTTATTACTCCAAGTACCTCTCTACAACCATAAATTCTCAATTTGTGTGATGAACTTTGCTGGCAAAAACTGCAACTGCAAGTGTTCATCGGCAACATGTGTTTCAATTTTAAATTCTGATCGTCGATCTAAATTTCCTAGCACATTGGATGATCCTCATCTTTGTTGACTTTGGCTGACTTTGAACTTGTCACCCCAGGCCCACTTTCCTCCAATCAGAAGTCTTAAAATGAACACACTGGCATTTATTTCTACATCATTCACAAGCTGAATGAACCAGACATGTGTCACCATTGTTCATCATCACAATCCCTTCATCTTCTTATTACGAGTGAGTGTGAGCTATCCGATCAATTCCTTCATTAATGTAAATACGGACGGTTGAGATTCAATCATCAGTTAAAACATGACCATTTATTTGAAGCACATGCTTTTTTCTTTACTTAAGTTACCCATCCACGAAAAAATACATGTGGCAAGATCATGCATCCTCGCAAAGTCTGGGAGTCAGAATTGCGAGTGAGCATGAGCTGTAGATCTTCAATGCCTCAGTAATATCCTTCATGACTAGCAACTGGGCCCCTTTGACTTAGGACACTTTAGCAGTCTTCGTGGCAACACCCTATTCATTGCCATGTCTAGTAGTATCTCTAGCTCAATGTTCACCTCAGAAATAGGTGATGTGTACTCTCCATGTACTACTCCACATCATTCAGTTTCTGCTGAGAAATATAGGTCCCACTGCATATGCTTGATGTCTAGCTGATTCCAAGTGCAAGGATCACACACCCTTGCAATCTTTGGCTATTAGACCAGAGAGAAAGCATGAACTGTAGATCTTCTTTAGTGCAAACCTTACAGCTGACCCCACCATCTCCATGTGGATGCATGTCATAGTAGCAGAATGGCTTCTTGTCAGAGTTGTGCGCTCTCATGGGCTATTCGATCTTCAAAGGATTATAAGAGACTTAAAACTTAAGATAAGACACGACGTACAAAATAATAAAAGGGATTAATACATGGGGTTATAACATAAAGATATAAGGCCTAGCGCAATGACCACAACTTAAGTGACTTAACAAAGTCGCGACCCTAAACAAAAGATAACATCACAACATAATGTTTAAGGGTTTTTCCAAGGATTTTAAAATATTTCAAAAATGTTCTTAGGGCTTTTGACATCTCACACAAAATGGACTAGGGTTTTAACCAGGGGAATAAATATGAAGGATTTTTCAAAGATAAACCTAGAGAATCTAAAGGAGATTTAAACACAAGAGGTAAAACATCTTGATAAGACTTAATAAAATTAGGCAGTGCCAACACAACCTACACATACTATAAAAAGGACATTAAATAAAAATCGTAAGGAAATAATTGCACAATTTGAAAATCTTGATACACTAGAAAAAACCCAAGTATTATCAATTTCACTTAATAAAGATGAGTTAAAAGAGCCATTAAGATTGTTGGGTGTAGATGCAAATTTGAAAAAGAGAAAATCATATAACCTAAAAAATGATATTGTTGAAATTATTGAGGAAGGTTTATCTTCCATTGGAAAAAAAAATAATATCTGCAGATAATTCATTTTCAAGGAGTGTGATATTGAGATCTATTTTAAATAAAAACATGTTCTAGAAAAGACAAATCTATTGACTCTCATGTCAGACCGGGTATGATAGGAAGACAATATCACAATATTTGAAAAGGAGAATCAATTTGCATGATACTACATTGGAAAGCAATGGGGCGCTAATGTTTAGAGCTCCTCACTCTAAAATGATTGGGAAAATAGTTAGGAACTTGATTACCAAATAGAAGAGATGTTATCAAGAAGATTATTGGGCCTAAGGTATATTTTCTACACAAAAAAAACATCATTTGGACACCACACAATGTGAATTGTATCTCTCATTTTGTAATTCAAATATTGACATGATAAAGATTAGACAAACAATATTTGAAAGATTAAAGCCATTTTTTTGAAGATAAATAAATCTTTTGAAACTTTTTGTCAATATCATATTAAATTTGATCTCTACTATCAAGGGTTTTGATAGATGATAGAAGAAAGTGGTGGTTTTCCCAATGCTTTTTCTTAAAAACCAATCCAATTCATAGCATCAATCTTATGTCACAAATAAGATGATCATGCAAAATGTGAAATAGATATTATAAGAGAAACTTGTTAGGCATGTTGGAATTTGGCTAAATTTACTTTGAGAGATGAAGATACTAACATGAAGAGGATGGTAAAATGTAAGATATACCACTACATAAAGTCTAAAACAAAAATTTTGAAGGAAGCAACAAGGTGGGAATATGTAGAGGAAGAGATACCAGTTGGAGCTTTTATGGAGAATTTTCATAAATTTATTCAACCATAGATACATTATGTTTTTTTTATAAGTGGGAAGAATAAAAATTTCAAACACTAAGAGAAACTTTACCACTTGGAAAAAATTTATCGATTGTTGACTTTGTAGAAAATTACTCATTTATAAATCTCAAAAAAAAACATCAAGCATAATACTACTTTATAGAGAATGTCACTATTATATTCCAGTTGTCTTATCACCATGCACAATTAAGATTTAGATATTAGTAATAACTCAGAGGGGGCAGGGGGGGGGTTGAATGAGTGGCCTCAAAAATATTCTAATAATCAACCAGGTTAAAACTTGTATCACAATATTAAGACTCTAGTTATCTTCAGTCCTATAAGATGAATGCCTCCAAATAATGTTATCAAATTTATACTGATCGGAATGCTTTGTAAATCCTTCTATTGTATGCTTACCGAAAAGTAGTCTGTTAATTTACCAACATACTATAAATTATCTAGAGTATACCAATCAATCCAATTAAGTTGTGTAATGAAAAACACTGAAGTAATGACTCATAGAAACATTGACACATGGATTTTTAATGTGGAAACCCTGTTAAGGGAAAAACCACTTGGGACCGGTAATCGAAAATTTTCACTCTTATAAAGTGAACTCGGTGAAGAACCAACCCTGTTAAACGTTACAAACACACTATTAGGTGTGACCATATTACAAGATTTAAAAGTGTAGTCTATCACTTGATATATGGAAGCTCATGCTACCATCTTTGATCAAACACTCACTTGGCATGTCAATTGGTAGTTGACATCTCATGCTATCTTCATGATAAAAAAATTTGATACTCCATTGGATGTACCTCAATATAGAAAGGATCTTTAAATCCTGCTTGGTTAAGAGACTTTCTGAATCAATTGCTAAACTGAAACAATATGATCTATTCACATATACAATTTATACTTGTAGATTTTCAGATCTATTGTAATCTCATAAAATAATCTGATCAATATATCTCTGTTATACTTTTTCTCCACTTTGATTCTGCTTGGTGATGCTATTCTCTATTGCTCGGTATTCATAAAATTCTTTACCTCTTTCCTTATCTTGATTGATCAGCACTAAATGAAGTTGTTCTTCATCAGTTTCTCTTTAGAATATGCTTTTTCATTCTCTCCCCATAATTTGTAATGAATTGAGTTGTCTCTTTATAGATATGATATCACCATTATTAGGTTCTTTATTTTCTTGATCTTGGCATGGTCCAAAATTCTTGCCAATTATATTTAAAGTTAAATTCTTGTTTTATCTCACTAGGATCTTCTTGCCACCTAGACAAATCAGCTTTAAATCATTAAATTATCTCTCACTTATCTTGTATATAAAAACAATGGTAACAACCAGTTAAGTCTATATTTATCTCTAGCAGCTAGATACTTTGTCATTTGTGAGGTCCAGTTAATTTCAATTTTAACTCCTTGATAGCATCAATCAACACTCCAGTTCTCCTCAGGCTTCTCCATTGGCTTACCCTATGTTTCTAGCCATCAGTTTTGCGTGTGATTCTGCTTGTCTGTATTGTTCCTCGGTGTTCTTTCTCGGGCATCACTGTGGCTTGACTGTCAGTGATCTCTATCTTTCAGGTTCTACTAACCATCAGTGTTTGAATTCACATTGTGAATACTTGTCTTTTATGCATTACAGAAAACATAATCTTTATCTCTCTAATTGTCTGAAATCTTTGACACTTTGTATATAATAGATTAGATTATATCAAGTTGGCATCAATGACAATACAATCCATTAGCTGATTTAATGTCTTGTATTATCCTTCTGCATCTTGTTGATCAAATTAACATCTTCAAACATTAAATTAGTTACATGTCATCATTAGATGGTGTTGAAAGTACATATCAAGTATGGGTAATTAAAAGAAAATATCACTTTTACACTAGTGATAATAAAGAGCATGACAAATTTTTTGGTTATTTGGAAAAGAAAGGTATAAAAATTGAAAACCATTTCGTATGGTTAGATGGATGTGCAACATAATTGAAATTAGAGAGGACATTTTATGCACTATGTAGATATCATCGATACCAAATGATAACACATATTTGGAGTTTCTTTGAGATTGGACTTGGACAAGGGAGCATGATGGTGTAGGATTTTGTATCAAACATTCTTTAAGAAAGTATCAAATGGACTATCATGGATATCATATAAATAATGGTGATGATGTAGTTGAATGGTGGAAGATGCACTTTTTTGTGCCAAATGAGGCTATATCATGATTGGATCAAATTGTACTATTCAACATGTTCTAGGAGATATTAGGTATATACACAACATGTTTTCAAATTATTAAATCAAATCTGTATGTACTTTAAATATTGATTTGAACATTTATATGTTTAACTTGTATGTTTTACATGTCTTGAAGGTGTTGATAGAAGATTAATGCATGGATGGAAGAGGGTATAAAATAATGATCCTTGCATTCAGTTATGAGCATAAATAGTAACATGTGGTCATTTTACACTATATATTACTCATGCTTTTGTTATGACTGCATTTCTTAAAACAATGGTGAATGCATCAACCAACAACGCAGATATGTTAGTGAATGGAATTTGGTTCCACTAGATGTTACTAATACAAATGATGAAGTTAAGGATGAAACAAGTGATGGAATTATGTTTCGCATAGGTTAGTAGTGTATATATGTTTAATTTATTAAAATTGAAACAAGCAATAGAATTATATGTATCTATGTTGTTTCTTGTCTATGCATGGTGCAGGAGCACCAAGGCTAACCTTCATGTTTGTTCATTTTTGGCTTGTACTTGACATTAGCCAAGTAAAGATAGGTTAGTTTTTTTTGGACCTTAGTAGTTCTTTGCAATGTAGGCTAAGTGAGTTAGTCATTAGGACATAAATAGTCATTGTTAGTAGTATTTTCAAATTCTTAGGCTTAGTTGTTAAGTGTGAGGTTGGAGTCATGAATGTGTCCAAATAAATTAAATGTGGAAATACATATTCCATAGGGTCTTAAATGATCTTGGATCCTCAAATTGAAGAGGTTAGAGGTCCTAAAATGTAGGGAGAAGGCATGAATGAAAAGACGCCAAAAGTTGCTAAATTGTTGTCATGACAACATTTGCAATAATTGCAAATCTTGCATGCAACATGGTTACATTGGATTATCCTTAAAAATAGGAGTGGGGAGTCAACCAAAAAGGCCCTATAATGGTGGAATAAGGCATCTAGTGTATTTAGAGACTCGAACTAAGGAGTGATTTTTTCATATTGTAACAAGAGTGAAGTGAATAGAGACTACAATTCTGAGTTTTGAGTGATCCCAAGCATTTTGTGTTGAAAGTCATATTAATGGATTGAAAGACTAAGAATAGTGGTTGTTTTGTGTTCTTATAATAGTTTTGAGTGTTTTTCATTTAGTGTTCAAGCTTCTTTGTGGTCGTTTAAGGTGTTGTTTAAATTGTTTTCAGTTTAGGAGACTCACTAGTCCTATCCAAGCCAGTTAGTCTAATCATGGCTCCCCAATGAAACATAACCATGGGAAACATATAATGGTAGATGGAAATGCTAGGGGAGTTAGTATTGTACATATTTGTACAGTTAGGAGTCCTAGAAAGGCAAGTTACTATTTTTAGATCCAAGCCCTAGGTGAGCATGCACTGTCCGGTTAGAGGTTTGGAGGAGAAACAATGAGCTTTCATGTGCATGGGAAGAAGGTAATGTACGATCCAAGTACATGTATAGTTAGGTTTTAGTGTTACCTTGACATGATAGGTTGGTCAAGTTCATGCCAATCAGTGAAGATAAGTTTTGAGCGATTTTTGGATGGTATTGCAGACTGTCCTAGTTTTTAGGCCTATTAACCCTATAAGACATAGTTTATAGGAACCCCATGTACGGATAACTTAGGAGTTTGAGAATTACAAAATCCTTTGTAAAATGGAAAAGGGTATATCTATATGGTCTAAGATTTTAGAGGTCTTTGGAAAAAAATTTCAAGAAGTGATAAAAACACACTGTTTAGGGCTACAAGGAAATGAGCTCAATTAGGCCTCTTGAAGACACAAACTTGGACTTGACTGAAAATTGAAAGGAGATTCCTCAAGATGGATTACAAATTGATCAAATGCAGTGTCTACATGGTGTTGGACACCCTTGCAAGTAATTAATGAAGGTTAGTGTGGGAATTGACACTTAAACTCTTTTAAGTGTAAGTTGGAGAAGTAGAGATTTGAACTAACTATAGGGTGTTAGTCTTTCAAAGGGTGAGGCACAAGTGGAGAATCTTAGAGGATAGTAGGATTAGGACTTAGTTAATGATCTAAGCCTAGTAAGGACCTAGAGTAGATTAGGATCCTTGAAGAAGATAAAGAAGATCTTCTTAGTAGATTGTGCAAGCAAGCCCATTGGAACACTCACATCAGTACATGTTCAAATTTTGTGGAAGGAACACATTTGAAGAAATTAAAAAAAGATTAAAAGGGGATTCATTTTATTTATTATCAACCTATCTGAAAGGTTTATCAGTATAGAAACCTTGTAATTTCTACTACCCTATCTTTTCATCTAGTCATGGGACGTGGCATTCATAAGTGGAGACTTTATAGTGATGATCATGAGAGAATCTTACATGTTATCCAAGAGTGATCTGAACAAATTGATGTGGCATAGAAACAATGTATATATGTTTGCAACTTGTGTGAAGATTGGATTAACAATTTTACATAAATATAAATTTGTCTTATAGCTGGAAACATCACTTAAGTAGATGATTTAAATCCTTATATTGTATTGTGACAAAAAAAAAATTAGTTAGGACGTGTATTAAGCGGATTAATTAAAATAAAAATATGATTCATGTACATGCAAGATACTGTATTGTGATAATTTTTTTATCGCTTACTTCAGACATGTATTAAGGGGATGATTCATTATTGTTTAGAAATAACGTGTCTTAAGGGGATGGTTTATGATGCAGGAGAACATAGGGGTTTGAGCCCTAAGTTTTTTATGTGAAAGACCTTCTAATGGTCTTTTTTTGGAATAAGGTTGTTTTGGTTTTTTAGGATTGGTGTGGTGTGATTTGGATAGTTTTGTGCTTTGTTTTGTGGTTTTTTGTCCAAGAGACCCTTGTGATGTCCTAAATGCCAAAATGGGACAAAATGTCTAACTGGCACCTAGAATTTTTAGATGGGCATATTTAAGGTGTTTTTATGTCTAGGACATGATTGGTGTATTTGTAGAACCCATTCATTGGGTTCGAGAAAAAAATGGTCAAAATTTGTAAATGTTGTAAAAGTTGCATTAGCAACTTTTGCAACATTCAAATGTTGCTCGACAACTTTTGGAGAAAGTTATAATTTTCCCTAAGGGTATTTACAGTTAACCTAGGTGTTTGTTTTGAGGCCAGGGGACATTTATAAGGGTTTTTCTAATATTTTAAAAATTTTGCACAATTTTTTGAAGGATTTTCATGAAGGATAGTAGTATCAATTCTTTGTATTTACACAGTCTGAAAGTTGCAATTGGAAATCTTTGTAAATGGATTTAAATCCTTGTTTTGGTGTGCTACTTAGTTTTATGTGATTATTTTCTTAATTTGTAATTACTTTGTATAGGATTTAATTTAGTTTGTGATAGGGTTTCTTTACCCTCCTCTTGATCCAATGATCCAAAATTCTACACTAGGTCTATGGTCCTGAAGAATATTCTCTCACCCATGCTACTTCACCTATACATCTCCCACCCAAAGATATTCTATCAAGTTCACCTAGTACTCACTCACCATCTACTTCTCCAAACCAACTAATATACCAAAAAAATCATCATCTCTCATTTAATCTTTCAAGGGTATGGAGGTCATGAAATGTGTGTCAAAATGGTGGATAAGGTTCAACCAATTCACGTTTAACCTTCTTTTATTCACCGATCTTTTGGTTTCTTCCAATTAGGCGTTGTAGCCCTCAATTATCCCTATTTCCCTACATTTTAAGAATTAGCTTTTCAGACTCCCAAATAACCTACCAAAATAATTTACATTACAGATAAAATTTTGGAATCCTCAAAATATTTCAAAGGTCTCACCTTCTTATGGAGTCTATACATGCCCTAATCCAAACTGATCATTTCTAGGTCTTTACAAGGATTTCTTGACCAGTCACTGGTTCAAGTATTAAATTCCCTTCACAATGGATTTAGAAAGTCTCCTAACCCCTTACACACTTTTATTAGACACAAATGAACATAAATGAATCATTTTCAATTGTTTCATTCATTCCCTGGAAGAATCAACACATTGTTTCTTGTCTGCACCTAGTCTGGTTACTGAACAACTTGCCTAGGGAAAGAATTTAAAGTAAAATAACAACATCCTCTTTCCTTCTACTTGGTATTATACACTATAAATACTCTTCATTATCATATTCCAAAGGGTTGTGATGATTCCATAGTGGAATCTCAAGAATGAGCCATTGTCCACACCCTACTCTGTACAGGAAAATGAACTGGCAAAAAACACAAAGATTTGCAAAAAACAACCTAAAATTTTTCTCACACAGACCAAATGTACAAAAGAAAAAAATAAATTCTTAAATACTAATTCCAAAAAAAAATAATGGAGTTTCAATACATGGAAATCAAATTACTATAAAACACACTTGACTGAGATAGTAAATGCACTGGTTCTTGTATTTCAAAAAGTGATCAAGTACATCCAACCTTGGAAACCTAGCCTGAGGGTCCTTATATAGTCTAACCGCTCATGGTTAAAAATTTTGTTTCCCAAAGAAACATAATTCCTTCATTTTATCTCCTTAGGAAAAAAAAACCGAGCAAGTTTGTAAAGTTTCAAAAGTTGTCATGACAACTTTTGTCAATTTTTGCAAAATTGCTATTCTTGCTAACTATTTGATTCCAACCTATCAGGAAAGGTATAAAAATACTTTTAATGCAATTTTAGGACCAAATTAACATACTCCTCACATTTATGATTCTTTTTCACATATTAGTCTATTTTCCACCTATTTAGGACTCTCAAAGACTAAGTACATCCTACGACAAACTAAGTATCAACCTACAAAAATCAAAACTAACAATTCTATAAACAAACATCACACTGACTCTCTAGGAGTCCTTATTACTTCACTAAATTGTCTAGAGTCATTACAAGACAAAATTGGGATCAAAGAGTACTTGGGTTCTACTGCACCACTCTCCCCAAACAAAACAAGTTAAGTCACAATTGAAGAGACCAAGTTGGGATCTATGCCCTTATTTTGGAAATTTGTTTCAAGTACCCATGTACCCTCTATTTCATCCATGGCTTTCCATTTTATGAGGTGTTCGATATACACCTTATGCCTTGTCTTTTGGCTATTATAGAGTTTAGAATCTTCTCATCCTATGGGTTTTCCTTGACTGGTAATTTCAAACTCATTGTATATTCAACAATATCAGACTCTACTTGCCTCTGCACTTAGACTGGGCCTTTGTAGGGTACCAAGTAAACTACAATAAACAATTGAGAAAGACTTATATCTACAAGAAGATACACTTTATAAGCATTTTTTCCACACTTAGATAGGATAGCACAAGGTCCTAGTCTTCTCATTTGGAGTTTTTTATGTACTCCTTTCTCCAGCATAGCTTTGTTAAAGTGTACCATACCTAGATCCCCTACTTAAAATTGAAGATCCTTCTTCCTCTCATCAACTCATTTTTTTTATCCTAGTTGTGTTATCCACTAGTGTTTGTTCTAGTGAATCATGAATCTCCTTCATAGACTCAGGAAAGTCCTCATCATATCCACTTCTTTTTTCCATTACAGCTAGATCTCGAAGCTATCAAATACCTCTTGGATGAAGACCATAAACAACTTCAAAATGAATTTTTCTTGTGTTCCTATTGACAATATCATTGTAATAAAATTTGGCTTGTGTGAGGCCTACCCTAGTCCGACATAAGCTTAGTACTATTTATCATTTATATGTTCTTCTTTCAATATAGATTTTTGTTAGAGTTGGACTATTGGGACATATAAAACTTTATGGATTGTTGAAACCTTTACTTGTAAAACAACACCCGAATATGTAATCAAGGAATCTATATAATACTCTATGTTAGTGATGCAGATTTCCCTACAGAACTTAGTTTTGATAGTTTTGTATATTGGATTAGTATGTGGATGTTAGATATAATCAAGATGCAAATTTATTCAAAGTTATGTTTATGCATGTGGAATAGATGCAGATATTGTTAAGTTCAATAATCTTTGATGCAAGTGTGAGTGAATGTGTGTTCAACTTACATTATGTATTCTATTATTTTTATGTATCAATTTATTGGAC
>MU223261.1:12465-59746 GCA_018584345.1 Thuja plicata | reverse complement strand
TGGAGGTGAAGGGTAGAAATCTGTTCGTGAGTCCATGTGTGGCCATGGAACAAGATTATATATGTGGTACTTAGGAATGTTGAGTCCATGTGTGGCCCATTCCTAGTGTACGTATTTTGTATTATTGTCTTTGTCCTCTTATGGTAGTGCTCTTTCACCCCTTTGTTTCAGGTCTTTTTGAGACCTATGTTTATCCTTGGGTAATGGGTATTTTCTTGTGTTCCTATTTTCAGTTTCCTGGTTGTTATGTGTGTATGTATCCTGGTTTAGTTCTGGATCCCCTAGCTCGGGGGTGGCCTTGCAAAGGCCTAGGTTGGGAGGTGAGCCTCCATGGTCAACCTTGATGTTCTTATAGGTTCAAAGAAAGCTTATGAAAGTATTGTTGAAGTCTTGGTGTCTTGGTTGTGATCCCATTCTCATAATCACTTTCTGTTTTAAATTTTTTCCTTGAAATGTTTAAAGGAGATTGAAAATATGTAATTCCCTTGTAATGAAGTCTCTTATGTATTCCAAAGATGTATTTAAAAATTGTATCAATGAGAAGAGAAATTTTGCCTAAACCTTATTGTATTAATATCTTTCCGCAAATAGCTTCATAGGTGTTTTATTAGAGTATAGTAGATAGAAATTGTATTCTTACTTAGCATTCATAATAAAGAAACTTGTTCTATATGCTCAAGTATGATAAATTTCATTATTGGCTATTTCAGAATTAGTCTTGTTGATAATCTAAGTAATGTATTAAGAAAATCTTAAGGCTATTTCATTAACTAAAATTGTAAATTAAACTTTCAATTATTATACTTGTATAGGTGTAGAACTTATCTCATCTCCTATAGTTAATTTAACAAGGTTAAAAGACAAATTTATGTTCTTTAGATTTAGGTATTAATGCCCAAATTTGGGGCATGATAGCTTGAGAGATGAATTGGTCCCATATTTGACCATATTATTTGGTAAGATACCTTAGGAGAATCCCCAAACTCCTATTTACAACCTCAGTATGTCCATCTATTTGGGGATGGTAGGAATACCCAAAAGAGAGGTTGGTTCCAATCTTCTTCCACAAAGTCTTCCAAAAATGACCCATTAACTTAGAGTCCCTATCTGACACAATGCTTAAAGGAAACCCATGGATCCTTATAACCTTTTTGATGAACATATTAGCAATTTGACATCCATCGTGAGTAGTTATTCAAGTTACAAAGTGTGTCATTTTACTAAACCTGTCAACTATGACATAAATTATATCACATCATTATCTTGTCTTTAGAGAAACCACTATAAAATCCATATTGAATCACTCCCAAGGTCTAATAGGAATGGGAAGTTGTTGGTATAACCCTTCATTTTAGGAATTTCCCTTAGCTTTTTGACAAACCATGCAGGTTTCTACATATCTCCTGGTGTCTCTATTCATCTTATGCCAATAGTAGTACCTCTAAACTAGTTCTAGAGTCTTATTCATAATAAAATGACAACTAAGACTCCTATTGTGTTTCTCTTGAATGAGGTTCTCCCTCATTGAACCTCTAGGAACACAAATTTTTCCACCCATAAAAAATAAACCTCCTTGAGGAGTATAATAAGAGAAATCCCTATAAAAATGATTTTTAAATTCCTTACATAACTTATATGGAGCTGAGAAGTCTTGATCATCAGGGTAAAGATCTTTGAAGACATCTATGCGAATACTTCTTAACTACACTTCTTGGACAGTCAAAACCCTTCTCCTCAAGGAATTTGGAACTTAGTTTTGTTGACCCTTTTTGTGTTTAACTATAAAGGTATAGGCTTGCATATAATCTATCTACTTCTTTTGTTTATGGCTAAGTTTTTTGTGAGAGTTTAAAAAACTCAAAGCTTGATTGTCTTTACAAACCACAAATTCTTTAGGAATAAGGTAGTGCCTCAAATTTCTCAAATCCTAGACCAATGCATATAACTCCAAGTCATATGAGGAGTACTTATTTTTATCATCACTTAACGATTCACTATGGAAATCCAATACTCTATTCTCCTATCTTAGGACTGATCCAAAAGCTATGTTACTGACATCACATTCAACAGTGAAGAATTTTTCAAAACTTGGTAGAAATAGAAAGGGTTGTGAGGCTATCTTCTCCTTCAAGGTTTCAAAACCATTATTTTATTTCTCATTATACTATAATTTATCTTTCATCCCTCCTTTTATGGTGTCCAAGTCTAGTACACATATCTTACTAAAATGTCATATTCCAATGGAAGCTCCTTACCTTTGTAGGATTTTTTGGTGTAGGCCAGCTCACTATTGCATTCACTTTGCTGGAATCTATTTTTGAACTCCATTGTTAAATAAAAAACTCAAGGTAGACCAATTTTTATTTCATGAACTCATAGTTGGCTAAGTTTATTGTTAGCTTGTCCTCATGCAATCTTTGCAACAAAATTTTTAAATTCTTAATATGGTATTCCTTAGTCTTACTAAAAATTAGGATATCGTTAAGTAACACAAACAAAAATTTACCTATGAAATCCTTCAACACCTCATTCATCAACCTTGTTGGTAAACATATTTTTCCTTCAAAATGAAATGAAAATAATGACTCAATATACCCAAATGAAGGCACAATGCTACCTCTTAATTTATTGGATTGATAACCCTCCTATAAATTATGAGGTAAAGCTCCCTCTTAGAAATTTTTATGATGAATTAAATAGCTGGTTATGTCTTTTACCATAAGACACAAAGGATTTCTAACATTCACCAATCACTATGGGATGAATGTGATTATAAGATTTACAAACTGATGATACAAATAATTTGGATTGATAACCCTCCTCTAAATTGTGAGGTACAAATCCCTCTTAGAAATATTTATGATGAATTAAATAGCTGGTTATGTCTTTTACCATAAGACACAAAGGCTTTCTAACATTCACCAATCACTATGGGATGAATGTGATTATAAGATTTACAAACTAATGATCTAGCTTTATGGACCTGTATTTTTTTATTCATATCTTTCAAACTGGATATAATGTTTAAAATATCTTCACTGAGGATTTAGAAAATTAGGTTTTCTAAATCATATAAAAAGTTGAGAAAGAACCAATTGTGCAGTTAAAAGTTATCCCCCATGAAACAAGACTATTTTCTGTCATCTATGAATCCATGATTACCAATTTCTTAAGAGATCATTTTAAAAGGTTATCACATTTTATCCTACATGAGTGCCTCTGTAATGTATTATGGTCTTGCAAAGGATTTGATATATCCTATTTTTTTCCCTTAAGATAACCCCTCCAAATGGATGAATAGATGCCATGCTTCTGTCAACATTATGTCAAATAGTTTACATACATCGTCTTCACTCTTCTCAAAACTTTATTAATTTCTCCAAAGTGCTACCCATTGTTTCCAATGTTTGATTGAATTTTCATTTTACAAAAAAAAAGTAACCACTAGAATACTCTGGGTTGGGAATTGTTTTACTAGGCCATACCATAAATTTTCTTTGCATTGGTGCCTATATCAATTCATTTGTTTTACTAATGAATTAACCTATAAACACAATCAGAATAGAGACAACATGGATGTTTCCATTAGGTATTCATATGCTAATGTGTGTGATTGTCTTGGAAGCCTTTTAAACATAGTCAATTCATTTACATAAATTTGGCAACCATGACAAAATACCTTTTCCACAATATCACACGGCTGAAAGTATTTGGATAAATTCAATGCTCTTATTTTTCACAAGATAACTATATTCTCATGTAGAAGCATATTTCTCACAAAATTCTCCCAATAGTTTCTGTATATTATCAATTTCTCCATCAATGCATTATATCCAATAGACACTTCTATTGCTTATGATGCCACTGCTGTAATACTCTTCAAAAAAAATAATCCACAATTGTCACTATTCAACCTCGATGCCATTTTTGAATTGTAGCTTTAAACATTGAACTATGCCTTTTGAATATTGAACCTTTAAATTTGAACTTTGAGCTTTAGGTTAAAGGTTCAAGTTGGACAATGCATATTGCACCTTTTGAAATTGAATTTGAATATGTACCTCCAGACCCTTACATTTTGAATCTTCAACCTTGAACTGTGAGGTTCAAGTTCAATGCCAACCACCAATGTTGTCACTTTATAAATCATAACTTCATAAAAACATTATCAGCACAAATGATCATAAAGAATAGGAAAATTTGAAAGAATTTATCTATAGGGCTCAAATTTTAAAAGTTTAGAATGTGGGTGCTTAAAGCATGCTGATAGCTGGCTCTGACTGGGGACATGGGTCATAAGGGACATAAATAATTAAGCAATATTTGGTAGTATACTAGTGCCAAGCCATTGGGAAATAGAGTCAAAGCACTAAAAATAAGGAGCTTCTAGCAGAGAGGGTGGAGGGGAGAAGGGAGACACACAAAAAAAACTAAACTACAAGCACCACAAAAACTAGCAAAGATGAAAAATATTTATAAGAATTTATTTAGGTAGGAGTCTCCCACCACAAGAATATAAGGCTGAGAAAAACTTACACAAAACCGTTAATCAGTTATGAGAAGAATGAGCTTTTCTAGAATAAAGGACTACATCTAAATGAATTAACCCATACCCGCAACCATTTGGTGACTTCTTCAATGCTGAAAATCATATCCATAATATGCATGAACTTTGCAAGGAAAATATTATGCCCAAAGAGCCATGTTTCATCATAGATTTATGACCTTTCTTTTGGTCCTTCTATGGAACTTTCAAAACCATTTCAAACTTCCAGCTGAAACAAATGATGCTCAAACACTCCCAAAGGAAAACCCAAATCATTTTCATTATCTACACTCTTGGGACCACTACCACAAAAAAAAAAATTCCAACATTCAAAATACCCTCAAAACATAGATGTGTTTGTTTCAAGCATAGGGTCAATCTTGACCGAAATAAGTTCATCATTCTTTGGTGTCATTAAATCTGAAAATTATTTATCTTGAACAAAGATACAGGATGAATGGATACCTGAAGTGTTTACAAGAGAATTTCTTTCTTCAATGGATGGAAAGAGCTGAGACATGACCTCTTCCTCGTGAGATAGCATGTTTGATGAAACCTTTAAAGGTTCTTGGGGTTGTAACACTTTGAAAGCTTGATCCTCCCCTTTCTCTATGTTGGTTTCTCCATTTTCTATTGTGAGAGGAGGAAGTGAATCTTCATCACTTGATGAGGAATCAAATTACTTTTATAGAGGATGGTCTCTAATCGTGTTATCCTCAAGAAATTTTGTAGGTAGATATAATACATTAAGCCCACCCAAAGTAACTTTATTTCCTATTTTTTAAATTCTTTCTCTGTCTCATTTTCTACTATGCCAATTTGTTCAAAAGTGACCCCTTCACTTGGGCATGTAAGAGGGTATCCTTCTTGGAAATTATCACTGTCACAAGTGAATATGTCTACCCCAATTTCAGTAATGTTATCATTTTGGATCATAGTGCCATGATGAAATTTATCACTTGACTCTTTTAAAAGACTCCTTGCAGGAATGTAGATACTCTTATTTTCTGCAGGTAGATTCTTCTTCTTTCTTAGCCTCCATGGATGATAAAAAAGATTCAAGCTTCATACTTTCAGCTTGATATAAGTCTCTTTCCTCTTGATTATGATCCCAAGGCACACATGGTTGAATTGATGATGCCTCAAGATATTTTTCTTCAAGAACTGAGAAAATACAAGAGTATGGTTCTTTATTTTTTGATTCTCCTTTTGGTTTTTCAGTTGTAGCCAGAGTCTCGTGTGTTATTCTTGAGGTTATAATACCTCTTATGCACAGATTTCAGCAACAAGTCAGATCTATGATCTTCTAAGGGACTTATCTTATTCTTCTCAGCCTCACAAATGCATCCCTTGAATTCATTCCAAAGATATTGTGACATCTGATCCATTTCATTATTTAAATCTTCAACCTTTCCTTGGATTGTTTTCTTGCCTTAACTTCTTGTGCACCAAAGACTAAATTTTTTTGTGAATGGAAAGATTCTGGAGCAACTGGAGCTTCATTATTAACCTCCAATTATTTTTCAAGCTGCTTCACTCTTTTCCTATGTTCTTGGAGGTCTCTCAACTTGTAAAGTATAAAGCATAACATTTTCCATAGAAAGGTAGAGGTATGGTCATCTTGAATGTGGAGGTTGATCTTTACTGCATGGGAGATGCTTTTCTTTTAGTGCTCAAAGAAATCTTGTAGCACTTTATCATTCATCTTAATGATCTCCAAAATAGTAGGGTTAGTTCTCATCTTTCTTGTGAGAATTCTATTTGGCATGGTCATTACATAGAGCCACCAGTCACCTCCATACAAAGACAAAATAAAAATGGAGGAACAAAAGGTTAGACACCAATCTTTGTTTCTAAATCCCCAACGGAGTCATGAAAAATCTCTTGTTGAACAGATTTTTCCTTCAAAAAAAAATACTAATACTGACTCAAGATGACTTAATGAAGGCACAAATTCTACCAATAGTTGGATTATTTATCATTGTATTGATAACCCTCATCTGAATTGTGAGGTAAAACTCCCTCTTAGAAAGATTTATGATGAATTAAATAGCTGGTTATGTCTTTTACTAGAAGACACAAAGGTTTTCTAACTTTAACCAATCACCATGGGATGAATGTGATTATAAGATTTACAAATTGATGATGAGATAAAAATTAAAAAA
This sequence comes from Thuja plicata, assembly GCA_018584345.1. NCBI lineage: Eukaryota > Viridiplantae > Streptophyta > Pinopsida > Cupressales > Cupressaceae > Thuja > Thuja plicata. The sequence continues at coordinate 53,035 of MU223261.1, read as the reverse complement.
TAGCCACATGACTATCTACCAAGTCTTTCATATTATAAATAAAATTAAGGGAATTACTTGACCTGTTTTGAAAATTACAAGTTTGTCAACCAACTGATTTGCAAACATGCACATAGTTGACATGATTTTGTAATACTATATCCTAGAATGAGAAAGAAACAACCATATGATCAATTTCAATCAAAATAAATAAATGTTCAGACCTCAAGATCTAACATAAAAATAAATTCATCTTTATTTCAAGAAAACATTAAAAAAAACCATAAGATCAATTTGTGCATGCCAGTACAATCAAGTTGCAAAAAATATATAATTCCTCCCTCTCTCTGCTACAATAAGCATGAAGAGAAATACATATTCCTTCCTCTGTTGCAGCCATAAGACTCTAAGAAAATCCAAAGAAGAAGAATAACCCTCCATATGTCTAAAGCTTTACAATAAATAATGTTCCTCAATTGCCTTTTGGTTTCTGTAACTGTTTCTTGAAAACTGAATACTTTTTAAAGTTTTAATAAAAAAATTATAAATCCCCTTATAATATTCGGTTATGAAAACCAAAAATTACTTTAACATCTCTAGAATTTTTAAATGATATATAATTACACATTTGGATTGTCATGCATATGTGTTTGATATGTAGGGCACTCTTCATTTAAACAACACTTTGTATCATGTAAAAACAATAACAATAATCCACATAGGATTATTGCCACCTAGATTATTATACACCATAGGAAATAACTTATCATTTTCCCCTCTGTAATTTCATTCCCATTGAAAAGGAATTTTCATTTCTAACATATCTTCTGTCAAAATAAGAGGTTCTTGGTTTTCTTGATAGGCCTCTACACAGTCATGCATAACTTTTGAATGTTACTCTGTTTTGTTAATCGCTCTCTTGGAGATTTAGAAGAATTTATTTTAAACAACATATCTAAAGATGATAGAAATCCAATGGTGGACTGAAAATTTAGGCCCCTTACACTGAGACTAAATTGTCTGTCATCAAATAATCTAGAAATGTATCTATTTTTATGGACCTATATTTTATTATTCATATCTTTCAAACTAGATAGAATTTTTAAAATATCTTCGGAGAAGATTTATAAAATAAGGTTTTCTAAATCATATAAAACATTGAGAAAGATCCAACAGTGCAGTTAAAAGTTATCCTCCTGAAACATGACTATTTTTCTGTCAGCTAGTTGCTGAAGAGATCATTTTAAAAGGTTATCATATATTATCCTAGATGAGTGCCTCTATAATGTATTATGGGGTTGCAAAGGATTTGATATATCCTGATTTTTTTTTACTTAATATAACCCCTCCAAATGGATGACTAACTGCCATGCTTGCCTCAACATTATGTCAAATAGGTTACATGCATTGCTTGCACTCTTCTCATAACTATATTAATTTCTCTAAGGTGCTACCGATTATTGCCAATGTTTGAATGCATTTTTTATTTTACAAGACAACATTATCCACTAGAATACTCTGGGTTGGGAATTGTTTTACGAGGCCATACCATAATTTTTTTTGCATTGATGGCTCTCCTAATTCATTTGTTTTACTAATGAATTAACCTACAAACACAATCAAAACAAAGAAAACATGATGTTTCCATTCAGTCTGCATATGCCAATATGATTGAATTTATTGGAAGCCTTTGAAACACAGTCAATTCCTTTACATAAATTTTGCAACCATGACAAAATACCTTTTCCCAAATAGCACACAACTTAAAGTATCTAGATAAAAGTCAATGCTCTTATTTTTTACCAGATAACTATATTCTCATGCAGAAGCATATTTCTGAAAAATCCTCCCAATATTTTCTTTATATTATCAATTTCTCCATCAATTCATTATATATACTAGACACTTCTATTGTTGATGATGGCATTGTTGTAATACTCTTCAAAAAAATGTATCCACCATTGTCACTATTCAACTTCGATGTGATTTTTGAATTGTAACTGTAAAATTTGAACTGTGCCTCTTGAATATTGAACCCTGAACTCCGAACTTTAGATTCAAGGTTCAAGTTTTACAATGCATATTGCACCTTTTGAAATTGAATTCGAATCTATACCTCCAAACCCTTGCATTTTGAACCTTGAGCCTTGAAATTTTATCTTCAAGTTAAATGACTACCAACAATGTTGTCACTTTATAAATCATAACTTCATAAAAACATTATTAGCACAAATTATCATAAAGGATAGGAAAATTTGAAAGAATTTATCTATAGGGCTCAAATTTTAAAAGTTTAGAACTTGGTTGTTGAAAGCATGTTGACAAAACTCATGAAGGGGCTAGGGTAATTATACAACCTAAATGGGATGACCAAACATTAATATAAGCCTTATGTGGTCTTAAATTTTTTATTAGACTCATGTCCTTCATTGACCTTGATTTGGTGATATCCACTTTTGAAGTAAATCTTTGTGAAGTACTTGGCTCCTCCTAAAAATATATATCAAATCGTCAATCCTTGGGATTGCGAATATGTACATTATAGTAATATTATTTATGGCTCTAGAATTATTACACAACCTCTAAGTACTTAATTTCTTTTTGGCCAACACAATGGGAACTGGAGAAGGACTTATACTTTTTCTTATAAAGCCTCGATTAAGAAGTTCTTGTATATGTTTTCCAATATGATCATTTTTTTGTGGGTTAATCTTATAGGATTCTTTATTGAGTATGGAGGCTCCAGGAATAAATTCTATCTACTGGATAATCACTATCTTAGGTGATAAGGTAGTAGGTTTTCCATCACTAAATATCTACTTTTATTGTCCTAGTAGCTCTTGAACCTCCATTACTATTTCTAGCTTCTTGTCCTTCTTCTCATCTTTAGGATTCAACACTAAAGAAAATCCCACACCTTCACCTTCCTCTAGTGTACCAAATAACTCCTTTTCTCCCACCAAGAGCACATTAGGACCTACTAGTCTCATCTCCCCTTCTTCTAATATAGAGTGTATTTTCTAAGTGACTCCATCCTTCTTAAAAGAGTATAATTTTTTGGTTCCATCATGAATGGTCTTTCTATCAAAATCCCATAGTATTCCCAATATAAGATGATAATCATCCATGAGAAAGACATCACATAACACCCTATCCTTATATCTCACTATAATGAAATATACCCAAGCCTGCTATTTTACTAACACATGTTGGTATTTATTCAACCAGGTGACCCTATAGGGGTTAATATGTGGGATCCTCTACAACTTTAACTTGTTAACTACTTGGATAGAAAAATTTTATCAGTGGATCTAGAATCAATGATAATTTTGCAAACCTTACCTAAGATCTTCCACTTGACTCTAAATAGAATTTATACTTGAGGCCTCTTCTTGTACATAGTTCACTCTTATTTCTCCACCTTGAGTTGAAGAACTCTTTTCAGGACATCTGTATGTAGGATCCCCAAATTGACAATAGTTATAAAAATTCATATTACTAAAGTTGGACCCTTTCGTAGATCCACCAAATTTGCCTCTACTACTTCCAATTCTTCTTCCTCTACTTTTACTCCCTCTTCCACTTGATTCACTGGGTTTTTCTATTAGTATTCATTCGCCTTGGGGTATTTATTCATTCCCCCATCCACCATAGCTACCTCTTTGGTCTATTGATTCTCTTCCTTTTCCTCTACCTCTAGAGCTTGATTCTTGTTGTTTCCTACTTATTTCCTCCAATTTGAGAGAAAGTTGATAAAACTTATGGATAGTAGTTGGGCTAAGGAAACTGATTTCTTCTTGAATACTCCATTTCAAACCATTTAGATACCTTTCCATCCTTAGGCTTTCATCTTCTTGAACCTTGGACCTCAAAAACAATTTTTGGAGCTCCTTAGTGTAATTGAATCTCATAGTCGACTGGCATAGAATATTCTTTGAGTTTTTCCACCATTCCCTTCCAAGTAGTAATAAGAAGCTTTAATTCCTTCTCCCTCTTAGTTTGAACAAATTTCCACCAGGTTAAGGCATCTCCCCTTAATCTTTATTTGGCTACTATAAATTTTTGGGCTTCACTCACCCCATCACAAACAAAGTGATTCTCTAATCCCTCAATCCATTCCATTAAAAACTCTGGCTCCATCTTTTAACTAAATAGAGGTATACCCTATAGAGCTTAACCACTCATGGATTTCAATTTCCTAAGGAAAGGATCTTCCTGAATGACAAGGTTAGGCTCAGGAACTCCATCTTCCAGTTCCACTATTTTTCCCTTTCCTTCCTGCTCATCAATCTTGCCACTAACTTCCTTTGTCTTCTCCTCCTCTTAACCTAATTTTTGTTCCAATATGGGGTATTCCTTCACTCAAGAGTATATTATCCACCTCTTGGTCATCCTCCTTGTATAATTCAAGATTGGTCACCATCCTAAATGAGCTTACTGATTCACCTTTAGACAAATATTACTCTAGTCCAAATCTTGTAGGCTTTTATACCAATCTGATAGGGTTTATTTGTTCTCCTCTTGATCCAATTATCCAATATTCCAAAATAGGCCTAGGGTGTTCAAGAAACTTCTCTTATTATTTCTACTTCACCTAGAAATCTCCTACCCAAAGATATCCTATCAAGTTCACCTAGTACTCACTCACCATATACTTCTCCAAACCAACTAGTATACCAAAAAATCCATCATCTTGCATAGATTATTTCCAGGGTGGGGAGGTCATGAAATTTCTTTAAAAATGGTTGATAACATTCAACCAATTCACCTTTAACCTCCTTTTCATCACTAATTTCCTAGTTTCTTCCAATTAGAACTTGTAGCCCTTATAGCCCTCAATTATTCCTCTTTCCCTAATTTTTCAAAATTATCTTTTCATACTCCCAAAGTACCTATCAAACCAACATCCATACTAGATACACTTTTATAATCTTCAAAATATTTCAAAGGTCTCACCTTCCCATGGAGTTTGTACATGCCCTTATCCAAACTGAGCAATTCTAGATCTTTTCAAGGTTTTCTTGACCATTCAGTGGTTAAAGTTTTCAAGTACCTTAAAAATGGATTAACCAAGTCTCTTAACCTTGTCCACATATTTATTAGACACCAATAAAAAAATTGAATAATTTTTTTATTCTTTCGTTCATTCTCTCAAAGAATCAACACACTGTTCCTTGTCTGCAGCTAGGCGGGTTACTCAACAACTCGCCTAGTGAAAGACTTTAAATTAAACTCAAAAGATCCCCTTTCCTCCTACTTAGTAAGGTACACTATACATATTCTCCATTCTCATATTCCAAAGGGTCATGATGATTCCAGAGTGGAATCTCGAGAATGAGGCCTTTTTCCACACCCTAATTTGTACATGCTAGTAACTAGAAAAAATCCCAAAGATTTACAAAACAAAAAATAAAATATTTCTCACAAACACCAAATGTAAAAAATAAAATAAATTCTAAAATACTAATTCCAAAAAAAGAATGGATTTTCAATCCATGGAAATCAATTTTCTCAAAAACACACTTGACTAAGATAGTAAAATGCAGTATTTCTTGTATTTCAAAAAGTGACCAACTACATCCAACCTTTTAAATCAAGCCTGAGGAGACTTATATAGTACAACCCCTCATGGTTACACATTTGGTTTTCCAAAACAACATAATTTCTTCATTGTATCTCCTTAGGACAAAATTTGTCGAGCAACTTTGCAAAGTTGCAAAAGTTGTCATGACAACTTTTATCAATTTTTATATTCTCACTAACTATTTGATTCCAACATATCAATAAAGGTATAAAAGGACTTTTAATTCCATTTTGGGACCAAATTAACATAATCCTCACATTTGGGTTTATTTTTCACATTTTAGGCTCTTTTCCACATATTTAGGTCTCTCAAAGATTAAGTACATCCTAAGACAAACTAAGTCTCAACTTACCAAAACCAAAACCAACTATTCTATAAAAAAAAACATCACAAATACTCTCTAGGAGTTCTTATTCCTTCACCGACTTGGATAGAGTCATTACAAGCCATAATTTGGATAAAAGAGTACTTGGGTGCTCTTTCACTATTTTTGAGTGCTAAAAGGAAAAGAATCCTTCCCGGTCAGTGAACTACCAGTGAGAGGGTTCTTTGTATAGAAGTGGTTCCAAAATGAGTTTCCACCATGGGATCTTAATGACCCATGGAGGACGTAGAGTGGAACCTATGTAAATTCTTTTTTTTTTTTTTGTATATTTTTAGGAAACATTTTTTTTAAATTTTAAAAGCTTTCCCTAGGCGAGACTGTCAGTGCCCAGCTAGGAGGAAGAAAGTAATAGTAAGTCTGTGGATGTAGGGTTGGATTGAATAGAGAGAACTAATGAGTGGAGACTGGTGTTTGGAATTTTGGAAGACCCTACATCTATTGGTGTTGGTCTATAAATCAATCTCATCACCTTTTCATGGAATTTGAGACAATTAGCCCTATTTTTAAGGATGCTCCCACAGTCTTTATTTAGGTACTATGAAAATAGTTTGGGAACCCCTAACCCTATAAATTGTTAAGGTTGTCAAAAATGATATCTAGAATTGTGATAAGTTTGGGGGATTCTCTAGGGATTTTGTGAGTTGTTAGGGTTTAGGAGCTTGGTTAGGGATAAAGGAAATACTAGCCCTTTAATGAAGAAATTTTGAACTTGATGAATAAATGAAAAAAGAGTGAACCTAAATCTTCAAAAGGGGAGTTATTATTATGAAATTGGAGTGTGTCCAAACCTACAAAGTGACTGGTCAAAGTTTATGATTTTTTGTGGAATATACCCTATTAGGTTAAGAGAAGTGTTGATGCATGTTTGTTAAAGAGGCCCTTAGGGATTAGGAGAAAGAAACCAAGTGTTTCCTCCTAGGTTAGAGTTGGAAATAAAATCTTAGTAGGTTTAGAGAAGGACCTAGTTAGAGTCAAGATATCTCAAGATAGGACCCTACCTATCAGATTGGTATCAGAGCCTAAAATATTTGGGCTAGGAAGTTGATGCAAGGATGGTGGGAGACAGGGCCAAGGGCACACCCAATACCAACCACCTTGTAGATATAATGTGGACTTACACAACACAGTGAGAGAAGAGAAATGCAGGTATCTTTATCATTAATTAATCAAACTCAATACATGTCAGGCTATAAGGCCTTCCTGGTTATGGCCATATACATCCAAGTGTATTACAATTTGATATTTTTACAACAAAGATCTCATATCTTTAATATTCTAACATTTTCCTTCTTTCTCTAAGACTTCCCCCAACGAATTACACAACAACACAGTGAGAGAAGAAAAATTCAGGTATCTTTATCATTAATCAATCAAACTCAATACATGCCAGGCTGTAAGGCCTTCCTGGTTATGACCATATACATCAGAGTGTATTACAATTCAATCTTTTTACAACATAGATCTCAGATCATTAATATTCTAACATTTTCCTTCTTGCTCTAAGACTTCCCCCAAACTAAGAACATACAAAAGAATATATACCAGAGTCCAACATAGTCGGCGCTCAAATACAAAGGTGAGACCCAGATTTAGGTCCACATGGATTCCCAAGATAGATCCCAGTTACAAAAATTAAATAAATAAGTCGGCCACCAACACCAATTCCAAAATAAACCAACTTGGAAAAGCAAAAACTGAGCAATAGAGAACTCGAAAAAGGAAAAGCCGAGCAACAACAAAAAGCACTACCGAGCAACTCGGTAAGGATGTCGAGCAATAGAAGCTGAGTGATAGAGAACAGACTAAACTGAAAGTAAACATATTTTTTGGTTGAGCAGGATTTCCAAGGACCCAAGATTCTCCTGCATCAAAAGTATATGTCTAGTTTGGAATTAGTAGGTGAGACAAGGATGGTGATCAATGCAGAGTTGGCAAGAAAGGTTGCTGAGAAAGAAGAGGATAACAGATTCCTAAGGGAAAGATTAGAAAAAATGGAGATTAAGCTTGGTGAAGTTAAATCCAAGATAGAAGAAATGAAAAGGTCAAAGTGATAGAAGGTAAAGGGAAGTCAGTGGCAGTTGAGGATGAAGTGCTAGAGACTGAACTTGTTTTGCAAAAAGAGCCATTCTTTAGAGATTTGAAAGCCATGGGTGGAAAATCACCAAAAGGTGTACCCTTATTCAGTGGAAAAATGGAGCAAGAGGTAGTGATGGATTGGATAAAAGGATTATAAAATCATTTTGAGTTTGAGAATGTGTCAGAAGGATAAAAAGTAAAATTTGCAAAGAATAGGCTGAGAGGAACTACACTTACATGGTGGAAGTTTTTAGAAGATGACAGAAAAAAAGGAAGGAAAGAATCCTATCTCTACTTGGAAAGGTATGTTATATAATATTATATTCCTTAAGAATATGAGATACAAATCCAAAAGAACAGACAAAATTTAATACACAAAAAATAGTGGTAAGGTCCTATATATAGTGCAGAATTCTATAGATTATGTATAAGGTCTAAGGTGATAGAAGATGAAAGTATCAAAGTGGCATGTTATCTAAATGGATTAAGATGGAGTATACAAGAGAAGATAAGTTTTTTGACACCTACCACAGTGCAAAAATTGTAACAATTGGCTCTAAATGTAGAAGAAAAGAGAAAGAAAAATTATGAAGCCAAAAGAAGAGGAGGAGGAAGAGGTAGAGACTCAAGAGGTCACAGAGGTAACTATGGTGGTACGGGAAATGATTCTAGACCAAAAGGTGAGTCAAGCTTGACAGAGAAGAGTAATGAATCGAGTGGAAGAGGAAATTATGGAAGAGGAAGGGGTCCTAACAATAGTGGTAGAAGAATATTTGGAGGTTCAAATAGAGGTTCCTCTTTTGAAAACATGAAGTGTTATAACTTCCACCAATTTGGATACCCTGCCTATAGTTTACCTGATAAAGAAACATCTTCTCATTTAGATAGAAGGGTAAATTATGTTCAAGAAGACACTAGTAGTGTAAAATCTCTTGAAATCAATCTTGATCTAGAGAGTGGGGAAAATTTGATGATAAGAAGAGTTTTGATTAAAGAACTAGTTAGAGAAGAGCTTAGGAAGAGGAGATCTCTCTTTAAGGTGAAGTGTAAGATACTTGGAAAAGTGTGTAAGGTGATCATTGACTAAGGGTCAACTGATAACATAATATAAGAAGAAGTAGTGAGTAAACTTGGAATGTCTATGATACCTCATAACCATCCTTATAGAGTGACATGGTTGAATAAAGGACAACATTTCTTAGTCAATGAACAAGCATGGGTTGAATTTTCAATTAAACGATACAATGATGAGATTTTGCATGATGTACTACCTATGGATGCCTCCCATCTCTTATTGGGGAGACCATGGAAATTTGATAGGAAACCCATGCACAATGGGGAGAAAAAATCCTACTCAATTCAGAAGGATAGGGTAACATACTAGATCCAATCATTGGTGGAGGAAGAAGGGGTGAAGACTAGTACAAATGTGTTGGTAGTAGGTGGAAAATAATTCCTACAAGTTCTCAAGAGAGAGGAAGAATAATTATTTTATATTATGATTAATTCTAAAGTGGAGAAGACAACTTAACCAATACCCTTACCTAGTGAAGTACAACAAGTTTTGGAGTAGTTAAAAGGCATTGTTAGTGATGGATGAGCTGTAGTCCTAGCACCTCAGAGGTCAGTAAGTCACCAAATTGAAATCATACCAGGGGTATCATTACCCAATAAATTTGCATATAAATTAATCCTAAGGAGAATAATGAGATAGCTAGACAAGTATAAGAGTTACTTGATAAAGGCCTAATAAAGAATAACATAAGTCATTGTGCAATGCGAGTGGTGTTAGCATAAAAAAAAGGAGGTAAGTGAGACTTTGTACTAACTCCAGGGAAATAAACATAATAAAATTATATATAGGTTTTAAATCCCTAGGTTTGAGGACCTAAGAAACTTTCTTGGAAGGAGCTAAATATTTTACCAAGTTGGATCTAAAAAGTGGATATAATCAAATCTGAATTAAGGACGATGATTAGTGGAAGACGACCTTCAAAGCCACAAAAAATTTGTATGAATGGATTGTCATATCATTTGGGCTTAGGAATTCCCCCAACACTTTCATGAGATTGATGAATGAAATTCTCAAGGAATACATAGGAACATTTATGGTGGTTTATCTCGATGACATCCTCATATTCAGTAATACTAAGGAAGAACACCTTGAACATTTGGAGATTGTGCTAAGGACATTGCATGAGAATAAGATGGCTATAAACTTAGAAAAGTGTGAGTTTTTGAAGCAAGAATTTGTGTACCTTATATTTTTTGTCTCACAAGGGACAATGAAGATGGATCCTAGCAAAGTGGAGGCTATACTAAAATTTCCTACTCCTACATCTAGTATTGAGGTAAGAATTTTTCATGGGTTTGCCCAATTTTATAGAAAGTTTATTAGGGGATTTAGTGCAATCTGTGTCCCAGTCTTAAATACCAATAAAGGTGATTTTAAAACAAAGTTTAGGTGGACTGAGAAAGCCAATGAGGGGTTTGAGATGTTGAAATAGAAATCAGCCACCCAAACCATCCTTGTATTACCAATGTTTGATAGACAGATTACCTTAGAATGTGATGCTAGTAGTATAGCAGTGGGAGTTGTTTCAACTCAAGAGGGAAAGCCAGTAGCTTTCTATAGTAAAAATTTAAATGAGGCTACAAGAGTTACTCCTCATATGACCTATAGTTGTATGCATTAGTCCAAGCCCTTAGGAAATGGTGACACTATCTCCTACCCAAAGAGTTTGTTGTGTTCACTTATAACCAAGCCTTAAGTTATATGAACTCCCTAAACAAGCTAAGAAATAGGAACATAAAGTGGATGGAATTACTACAAGCCTATACATTTACCATTAAACACAAGAAGGGTCAAATGAACAAGGTTGTTGATGCTTTAAGCATGAGGCTTCTTACTATCCAAGAAGTGCAGTTATATAGTATAGGAGTACAAAGTTTTAAGGATATGTATCAGGAAGATGAAGACTTATCAGAGGCCTACAAGGTATTTGTTGTGGACCCACAACACAAACCCCATTTTTTGGTCCTCGAACCATGCATTCTTTTATCTTTTTGGATTTTACATGTTTACCCCCCTCTCGGTATCTAGCAGGTCATTCTCATTAAAGGATTGTAAGTTTATTAAACAAAGAGAAGACACATTTTTTGGTCTTTTAGTCCTTTTGGCCTTTCAGAGGACCAAAGTCCTCCCAAATACAAAAATGGCCAAAATGCTGAAATTTGGCCCTTTTAGTGTTTCGGCCTTTGAAAACACTGAAAGTTTGAAGGTGTCTACCTCTGGAATTTTGGTGTTTTGGACACTAAAACATCGAAAGCACTGACATACCACCCACATGTTATAAATTTTTGAAAGGCCCTAGTTCGAAGTCACTTCGCTTTATTTCATCTCTGATGTCTCTAGAGCTTGTGACTTAGAAAATTTATTCCCTTGCTCCTTATGACTGATCGCCCCTCACCTTCAAGCTTCATAGTGTCTTCCTACTCCACTCCTAGCTCATTTGAGGTACATTCCTTCCTTGCTTCTTAGGGTTTTCTTTTCTCTTCTTGGTTTAGGTTAGGGTTTTTGGCACTTGGTACTTGACCATCCTAGTTTGTGCTGACTTTCCCTCCCCCCTAATCTCCTATGGCCTTTTGGGTTCCTTCAAACTCAGTGGGGAAGTTCCTCCTAGTCGGTTTGAGTCAGGTCTTTCTTGCTTTCTAGGTTAGGGATTTTTCCTATTTTTAGGTCATGACCCTTGTCAAAGGTTTTCGGCCTCTAAAAGGCCGAAAACCATGTCTGGTCTGTCTCCCAAGTGTCCCTCAGAGGTTTTTCCTTTTTAGCCTTTCAGACCTCTGACAGGTCTGAAATGTTGACAAGTCTAAATCACTGAAAGTGTTGTCCACCTTAATGAGATTTTAGAATTTTGGAGTTCGTGACCCATTTTGGACATTCAAAGACCGCAAAAACTTTTGCACTTTTGCATTCCAAAAGGCTCAACAAAGCTTGCTCATCACCAATCACACTTTTAGCCTTTTCAGACTCTGAACCAATTTTCAGCGCCAAAAACCCTGAAAGGGCCAAAAGTGCAAAATCTACATTTCTATCTACTTAGAGATCTGTTTACCTTTGTTTTCTTAGATTAATCAGTTTTCTTTTAGTTTCCTCTTTAGTAAGATATTGATACTTGCATTCTCCTTGCAGGGATGCCTAAACAAAAGATAACATCTCCGATGAAATACCAATATAAGTGGAATCACCCAGATTCAAAGGTCGAGAAAAAACACATTGAAATTACCGACACTAATATCAGGAATGTAGACTAGGATCAGTTTGTGGTACAATGCTCCCAGCCAGCAGGGAGATCTGAGGACTACACTACACTAGTCCTATCTAGCTTGGTAAATGTAGCATCCCACCATGTAGCTGTCTCAACATCAGAGCTGATTATAAACCTAGCTAATCATTACAAATCAGATGAAAGAGTAGTCCAAAACATGGAGGGACAAGTGGTACTCAATATAAGGCCAGACAACATAGAGGAGGTCTTCCACCTCCATAAAGGCATAAACAAGTTCTATAACTTCTATAATGGAAAGGGGCTCTAGTGATTCAACAAAAAAGAAATAGAGGCTTATGAAATTGTAAATAATGATTACCTCAAGAAACCTATCCCCAAAAACAAGTTGGATAAGATAGACCTCCGATGGGGATACTTGAAAGATGATATCCAAGTGGCTGTAATATTGATAAGCCAAGTTTATGGACTACCTCAATCCATCCAACTCAAACCCTAGATGATCTTACTAATAGAAAGAATCAGAGGCCATAAAGAAATGTTTGACTGGGGTTCCATCATTAGTGACAAGATGGATGAGAAATTAACTATAGTCAATCCTAACCCCAAGTTCTATATGAGCACCTACATAGTGTACCTATTGGCATCACAGGCATACTACCCAGGTCTTACCAAGAGGGAAAGAATAAATGATCCAAATGCTTGGCCCAAAATTGTATACCTACCATTAATGAAGAGGGGAAAAATGCCACAGGATTTCCTTGATTACATGATAGTCAATGATGCCTTCATATTTGCGGTCAACCGATCCATTGAGGGTGATTTTGCAAAAAGGATTTTAGAAGAGGCAGTTGCAAAGGTAAGGGCCATCGGGGCCTATTATATAAAATTTAAAACATTCACTTACATCCGGGTAGTAGGATCAACATTAAAACCAAAGAAGTTGCCCAGGTATCTATCTGATTGGATAATAATTTTCGAGATGGCCAGGCAGGTTGTAGATGCCTATGAGCATATAAAGAACAAGAAAGAGTATTGTTGAGATTTTCCTATCTCAATGGGCCCATATACTCTACAATATATGAAGGTATGTAAATCCTTGGGCTTTGAATGGTATGACTGCCCCCTACAGCTTTTCAAGATAGTTTGGACTTGTTTCAACCCCATAGGCACATACAACCATATTATTGGCAAGCTCTAAATTTATGAACCATACCTAGAAGATCACTGGATGAACTGTATAGATGATCATGAGGTTAGAATCTGGGATTATTGCAGGATGTCTCTTACCTTGGAAAAGGAAGTCTTGAAGACCCCAATTCCCCAAAAAATTTTGGAGTATGATTGGATGAGGTGATAGAAGCCATTTATACAAATGAAAAGATCTATGACAAGTCCATCATCAACGCAGAGATTGATAAGGATGAGAATGATGATATTGATTTCTGGGAAAGGCATGTGATGAGAAAAATGGAGAAATGGATTAAGAGGCCCTATAAGATGAGCCCAATACCTCTAAAAACATTGATGGAGCCACCTACAAAAGTAGATAAATAGGGAGGGGAGAAGTCTATAATCTTTGGGTATAAAAAGGCACTGCCTTAGAAGCCAAGGATGGTATATGGTTATGAACGTCCTATGAAATATGGATCTAATCTAAGGCATAAAAAGACAAGGATGATAGGGAAAATAGATCCTCTAATAGGGGTATCACAGGCTCCACCAAATGAAGGTCCATCCACCTCTAGCCAATCTCCTCCGACTACTGAGAAGAGGAAGAAAACATATAAGAGGAAGAGAATTTTTGTATCTCCACGACTGGAAATCATGTAGGAGGATCCAGAAGAAGAAGAAGAAGAAGAAGAATCCCATCTAACTAGAAGGACTAGGTCCCAAAGAAGGAAAGGGAAAAATACTACTAGGAAATAGCTGGAGGATCCAAAAGAATAAGATAATCCGTTGGATGCCTTGGGGTCAGATGACTTCCAAATGTCTGACTTTGAAAGTTGAGAAGGCTTTTCAGATTAAGGGTATGATACACTAGGGTATGATAGGTGATCTCCATCCCTCTTTCAACCCCAAGTGACTCTCACTCCACCTCTAGTCTTGTTCACCTATCCCTCAATAAATTTGTCTACTACAAAGGTAAGCTCCAGTTCTACCCAAGGGCCTGAGACCCAAGATATAGAGGTAGCATAGAACATAGCAGAAAACAAGGTTGTAGGAGAAAGTTCTATTTGTCTCCACCACCTCAAAACCATAGTCCATTAGCTTCTCTCTCGCCTCCACTTCCTACTCCACCACCACCATTCCCAACTCCAAAACCAACTCTGCCTCCTTCTACTTATACTCCCGCATCTCCCATTCCAGTCCCAACTCTAACACCTACTCCACCGCCATCATTCCCTTTCCCTTTCTCCACCCTAACCCCCAAAAGGGCAGTCAGTGTAGAAGATGTATCACCCTTCAAGACCACGTTGGAGGCCATGACTAGTCTTAATGTAGAAGTGTTAATCAATTCATTAGAGGATGAAGGCCAGGACAAAGAAGGAGAAGGTAGAGCAGCTGAAGAGAATAAGACAGAAGAAGAAAGGGGAGAAGGAAAAATATAAGGGGAAGGAATGGATGAAGGAGAAGATGAACAAGGAAAGGTGTAGGAGAAAGAGTTAGAGGAAGGAGTGGCCTAGGGATCTCAAAACTTAGCTCCTATCCTCCATGTTTCCCCATATGAGCCAGTGACTGCATCTGGTAAACCTACCTGGTTTAGAAAAGAAATCCAACTTAAAAGGAGAACTTATAGAGATTAGGTAGAAGGGAAAGAGACAAATGTGACATCTTTAGGGAAAGCCTTACATTAAACAGAGATCAGTGTTCCCAAAAGTATAGTATCCTATGTCACCCAATACACTAGGGGTCACTAGAAGGCACGAATAGCAATCCCTCCTACAAGTACTTCTCAAACATCAGCCACTTTAGAAGATTACACATTTAAGGAGGTGTACTTGGGTGAACCTACTAGAGAAGGGAGAAAGACATTGGCAGTCTTAGGGCATAAGAAATCTTTAGGGTTCATTAGTAAAGATGAGAAAACCATAAAATAATTGACAATATAGAAAAAATCCTTGAAAAGGTACATTCATAAGGTAGTAGGTCTCATTGATCCAAACTTCCCAGAGGCTTCACTACATTCCATGTTAGACAAAAGGGCTACACTAGATTTATGGGCAGGCTTAACCCCTTGCTTCATCCAAGCAAGTGCAAATTGGAGGAATGACTTTGAGCAATATGGAGAGAAAGATACTAGGTTGGTATTCAGGCCACAAAGAACTATCCCAGTTGAAGCTAATTCATTGATTGATCTGGTGGAGAATGAGGGTGGTTTTTATTCTGAAATAAGAAAATGGCAAGCTGCCTTCCGAGACTTGGAGGTGATCTAGAAACAATGTTTCACAATTCTGGTCCAAATATATGAGGGGGAGGAACTAGACAAATTTAACACATGGATCAAGCGAATAGCTAAGACAATCAAGGTCTACAAGAGGTATCTAGCCTCCATAATAGGAAAATGTGAGGAAGTCATAGAATGGATAAAAGAAATGGATGTTTTTTTACAGGGATTGGCCTCAACTTATATAGGGACCAAGAGAAACTTACCCTACGACCGTCAAAGGAAGTGGTTCATCAATTTAGGAACATTCTAACAGGTGTTAGCACCAAGGAGGCCTTACACCAGATTTTTTATTAAAAAGAATAAATGCAGAGAATGTCCAAACATGAAGAAGAGATCAAGTTCTCCGCTTCCAATTTGATTATCTTCAGAGAGAATCAAGAATGAAGGATCACCAAGGTGAAGAGGAAAGAGATCAATTATAAAGAGGTCCAAGAGATAGTGCATAGGCTCAAGGCAGCCCATCTAGAGGCCTATCCTGACTAAAACCACAAAGTCCACCCAACAAGTTGGCAGGATAATTTTCACACTTGGCCAATTTTCTCCCAAGCTAAGTTTGGTCTTTTGGCCTTTGAACCCTCTAGTATTTTGGCCTTTCACCCTTCCAAGTTCTTCAGCCTTTTTGGCCTCCAAAATATTTTGGCCTTTTGGCCTCCAACAAGTCCAAACTATAGACTCCTCCAAATTTTGGTTTTAACACTTAAGAATTTTTGGGGCACTAAAAGTTTCAGAGTAGAGGTAGGGGTCCAAAAATTTGGGTGTTTCCAGCAAGATCATATTTTAGCACACCAGTTGAACTCTAGATCAGATTGATGGTTAAATTAACTTCATTTTAGAGGAACTAAGGGTCCCCTATTAGTCCCCACTACAAGAAGAGCCTCCAGATGAAGATTTCAAGAAGAACTCCAAGAATCAAGAAGAAGACTCCAAGTTATCAGAAGAAACCCACCTTCTTTTCCCTTTCTCTTCTTGGCGAGTTTGACCCTCTTTGCATGGGACAACTGATTATAAATGGATTTAATAATCCATCCAAGTTATCCAATATCAATTAGGAGTAGTTTCCTTTCAGAAAAGTTTTAGTTTTAGCTTATGTTCATTAATTTAGACTCTCTGATGCCCTAATTTTGAAATTTAGAGTTGTAGATCAAAACTCTATATATTATAATCACAAATCAATGTAAAGGGTTGAAGTATTAATGCAATAAAGATCTACATTTGGTGCTTCATTTGTGGTGTGTGAATTGCTTTTACCTATGAGAAATTATTGAATGTATGCTTGTATTATTCATTATTTTTAGAGACCCTCTTGTTTATTGTGCTTCAAATTCGTGTTTGTTTAGTTGGAGTTTGTTGTTGTTTGCTTACCTTGTTGTGATGAATGCATGGAAGATATCATGTTTTGACTTAATGATAAATTTTTCTTGTGGGTGCACATATCTTGGTGGCTTCGTGATTTGATAGATTTTTTTTTATGAATAGTCCCTTCCTTATATTAACAAAAATATATAAAGATACATATCCACAAAAAAAGGGTTAGGGGATACGAGATCACCCCGCAAAGTCACATGGTCGAGGCTGGATAAAACCTCTATTCATAAAAAAACATTAAAATAAAGCCTTTAGGCTGCAAGAGCAGAGACAACCGAGGGAGGAGGGTCTTTGTCATCAAGACCCCAAAAGTGGGGTGTGTGAGCAGGATCCGGTGGGGTCCAGCCATCAGAAGCAACATGCATATCTTCTATTTTCTTATCCTTGGCCCTGGGCAGAAAAATGGCCAGGTCCAGGCAAGGGTAACTCCATTTAGGATCTGCAGGAGTAGATGGCCAACCAGGCATAGGAGGAGCAGGAGGCACCATCGGGGACCAACCTGAACCAGTCCTCCGCTAAGGCGAAGCCAAGCGGCGTCTAGTGTCAAATCTACTAGCAGAAGAGCGGCGTCTAAAATCAGCTCCACCACCCGGGGAATGCCGAGAAGGCTATGACCGGGGGGTGTGGGAGCGGAAGGCTCTACTGCGGCTTCATCTACGTCTGCGAGGAGACATACTGTTGGCGGGAAGAGAATCAGGAGGCACACAAGCCACCGTACAAGGGGCATTCCCACAATGTGCCAGAAGCTCCTATAGGTGAGCAACCTCTAAAGAAAATTTATCCATCTGTACTTGTATCTGTAAAATAACATTATTACAAATGGAAATTTTAGAGTACATACTAACATTAATGTCAATTGAGCTGTGAGAAAAAAGTACAGCATTACGATCTTTCCAAATTGAAAACAAAATCTCCATCCTGAAAGCATGCCACCCTTGAGCATATTTAAAAGGAAGTCTGGTGGGATCTCCTAGAAAAACCATATGCCAAGAAAAGGGTTCTGGGCAAAAAGGGTGAAAAAAATCATGAATCCAGTGCCAATAACTTTGAGCTCTTCGACAAAACTAGAAAGTGTGCAAGAAACTTTTTGGTTGGTTATAGAAAGGACATCAGGGGTCAAGAACACCCAAATGTCAAAGCCGAGGCCCCAAAGGAAGCCTCTGGAAAAGAAGACACCAGGAAAAATGAGCAATTTTGGGCTCAGTGATGGCTCTCCACACGGTGGAAAAGCGAAGGCTCCACAGGTTGTGAGAAGATTGCAGGTGCCATCTCTGGTTGAGAATATCAACCATAGGAAGATGAGGAGAGAGCCAATGATAAGCCATCTGGGGCTTAAAACTGGTGACTGGAGTGGCAAGGTACCATTTCCAGTCCTTCCACCAAGGACAAGCTGAATGAATTCCCAACTTGTGAAGCAAATGTGGCGGCACCACAGAAACTAGAAGATCATATGTCTGTCGATTTGGACGAAGGAGCTGTTATTGGACCTTCACATCCTCCCAAGAGCACAGGCTCCTAGTGCTTATAGAAAAGAGTTCCTTAGGAGTCTTGATGCCTCTTTTGAAAAAATGTAGAGTGCTGACGCCATGAATTTTGGCCAACGTCACTCCTTATACAGCAAACAAAGGAGACCACCAAAGGTTTTGCTGGTTCATGGAGAGCCCATCATGAAAACCATTACCTGTTTAATAGAGCTAGGGCTTGATAGCCTCCCAGGCTTTCCAAATTCTCTTGGCAACAAAGGTTCCCCAAATCTGAATTGGTTTGGAGGTGACCAGAAGGGTTTGAAAACCGATCCCCTTCCAGGAAAGCCTGTTAATAGGATGCCCAGAGGAAATGCAATGCCATAGAAAAATTTTCCAAGCTTCATCTCTAATAAGCACACGAGAAATCCATTTAGTGCAGAGAATTGTGCCTTGCCGTTGAGTAGAAATCAATCCAAGACCACCAGAGTCCTTTGGGAGGCAACAGAAATCCCAAGCAACTCGGTGAAAACCATGGCTGGAATCAGAAGAGGCCTAGAGAAAGTCACGCAGAAGGCATTCCAGTTTGAAATAAGAGGCCTTGGATGGAACCTAGTAGGATGAATAGTACACATGAGTGGAAACCAAGATTTTGGAGAAGATCTGGAATTTTCCCACAAGAGAGAGAGGTTTGGTAATCCAATATTCTAACTTCTTTTCAATCCGTGCCAGAACCGCATTCCAAATCTCAACAACAGAAGCTTGGAAGGTGAAGGGAATGCCTAGAAAGTGGAAAACCTCTCCATGCTGAAGCCATTTCCATTGAAATTGGTCAAGCCAGGAGGGTCCTGGAAGAAAGGACTGCCTATAGCAAAGAGTCTTACTGCATTGAATGGATGACCCAGAAGCAAGAAAAAATGTATCCAGGCACTGTAATGCATTAGCAACATTCTCCTCATCCTCAATGAGAGTGAGGAAGGAATCATCCACAAAGTGGCCATTGAAAAGCTGCTGGTTGGAGTCCGGAAGAGAAATACCCCGAACCTGACCCAGAGAAATGACATTAGCAAGAAGATACCTGAAGCCTTCAGCAGCAATGACATACAGAGACGGGGCAAGAGGACAACCCTGGAAAATGGAACGAAATAGACCAAAAGTCTTAGATTGGTGCCTAGAGATGGTGATACAGGCAGAGGCGTCACCAAAGAGCATTTGAACTGATTGCAGAAAAACAGGGCCAAATCCCAGAGCCTGAAGCATAGCCAGAATAAATGACCACTCAATCCGTTCATAAGCTTTGGCAAAATCAAGTTTAAGAAACATAGCCTATTGCTTGGAGAGTTGAGCCCACTCCATACCTTCCCACACCGTGATGATATTATCCAGAATATACCTGGATTTGATAAATCTTGTTTGCTCAGGGTGAATAATCTAAGGGAGAAGATGTCAAATTTTCAATGAAAGGGCTTTGGCAATTATTTTGTAAGATACATTCAACAAAGTGATGGGCCACCAATTAGTGATATCCTCAGGATCCCCAGACTTGGGAATGAACTTAATATTTCCTTTGTTGATGAGACTACCAAGAGAACGAGAGTTGAAGGCTTCAAGGTAGACCTTGTGAAGATCTGGCCCAATGTCATCCCAGAAAGCCTTGTAAAATTCACAGAGAAAGCCATCGCAACCAGGGCTTTATCATTAGCCATAGAGTCCACGGCCTCCTTGAGGTTAGACAAAGTAAGCTGTTGCTCACAAAAATTATATTTCTCTGGTGCAAGGCGAGTGGGGGTGACCGCAAGACAGGCTTGCAAAGCTTGTTCATTGGCAGCAGAGGGAGCCTGGGCAGTGAAAACTTGTTGATAGTGACGCACAAATGCCTGAAGGATATCAGACAAGGTGCAGAGGAGACTCTGGCCCTTTTAGACATGCTTAATGCCAACAGGGGAATGATGAGCTCTAAGAGCAAAAAAAAACTCCTTAGTGGCCTGGTCCCCAATCTCAAGCCAATGCAGATGGGCTTTGATCTGCGCACCACAGGCGGCGTAATTGTCAGCAAGTTACTTTTTCTGGTGAAGATTGGCAACTCTGGTTTGAATCCTGACATCAAAAGGATTCAAGGCAAGAGCTTTAGATGTTGTACAAAGATCCTTGACAGTAGCCTCATAAGATCTTCGATGGTAGATAGAAAGCTGGCACCCATAAATGCAAAGGAATTTAGCAGTATGTGTGATTGCATCATTCCACCATTGAATCCACCCAGTATGAGAGTGGGGTCAAGGTTCTAGGTTTCAGGTACGGTAGATATGAGTAGTGGTGGGCGGATGAGACAGTAGAGAGGTATTCAGAAAGAATTGGGTTTTACATGTGCGAGTGGGGACAGAATGCCAGGTAATGGAAAAGTGGTCAGACAGGGTCACATCAACAAGAGGAACAATAGGCACATCACCCTCATGCATAAAGGATAAAAAGGACTGAGCAGTAATCATGGCACGATCGAGCTGTTTAAGAACCCTGTCAGTCCCAGCTCAAAAATTGGACCAAGTGTGCCAAATCTGATTGCCATGAGGAAGGCTTGCATTGGGATCAAAAAGGCCCAATTTGTTGCACATGTAGAACCAGGATTCATGCTCTCCAGCTGTCCATCTAAAAGGAAAAATCCCCACTTTATCAATGGCCAGCTCCACCATATTGAAGTCTCCACAGAAAACCCAAGTGGCAGGTGGCAAAGTATCAGCCAGCCAACGCCAAAGGTGGGAGCGTTCAATAGCATCATTAGAAGCATAGAGATTAACAATACCAAAAGAATGGTTTTGAAAAGATAACAAAATCCACACAACATGATGTGTGGGGTTAGTACCATGAGAAATAATAGAAGAAAGCAGGCAGGGTGAGAGAAAAGAAACTACACCACCTCGACCAGCTTCATGCTAAGTAGCAAAAGACTTTCCTTCTGGCCAAATAACACGGCAGGCAGTATTCAGAAGGAAGCCATTAATTTTGACTTCTTGAAGACAAAGCACATCAATATTGCCAAGGCGACGCCTGGTATCATGAATAGAATATTTTTTAGGGAGGTTTGTCAGCCCCCACACATTCCATGATAGGAAATTCATTGGAAACCTGGTTGCAAATCATCGGCACCCCCAAGGGAGGAGAAACTACTGTGCAACAAGGTAGAAGAATCAAAAGTGGCATTAACAAAGGCAAGAGCCCTTCATTTGTCTCCTATGTCTAGAATGTTGTCCCAGCCTTTAGGGCTACATGAATGATGAAGAGATGGGGAGGAGATGATAGAAGCTACATGAGGTGCACGCACCCAAGTAGGCTTTGTAACCGAAGGTTGCATAGCAGTAGTCCCCTGAACCTCAGGGTTTGAAATAGGAGGCGGCGACACCAAAGGAGAAGAGGACTGCGTAGGGTTTTGAGTCATGCTTGAGCTGGGACGGTTTGTATCATGAGGTAAGGACCCCGACTTAGCAGAGTTTTTACCTTTTTTAACCACTATAGTCCATTCATCCTTTGTAGGGTTCAGAGCAGGCTGTGCTTCAGGAATAGAAGAGCGATTCCGTTCAAGTAACAGGCAATCTTTTATCTTGTGCTCTACTGATTGACAGCGATAACAAGTATTTGGAAGATTCAGGTAAAGAACCTTTTGAGAGAAGGTAATAGCACCAATCAATATTTCCACAAACTCCTTGAGGTCCCGAGAGAGGTTGACATCAACACAAACCCTCCTTTGAGGATGGGCATTGAAAAACTTATCAGGTTCAAGACAAACAACCTGACCTAGGGTTTTAGCAATGGGTCACAAAAAAGACCAGCAAGGGACAGGAAAGCTAGGAAATTCAACCCAAATGGGAACCTGAAGCTTGCTATCATCAGAAATAGAAAAATCATGGGTCCACCGTTGAAAAACCAACAGGGAGGACCGGACAGTCCACGGACCATGATTGAAAATATGGTCTGTCTAACTAGGGTTGGAAAAGCGAAACAAAAAGAAGCCCTTGGTTAGGTTTTGGACACCTTCAACCCATATCCCCTGTGGGGACCAGGATTTAGCTATCCACTCACGAAGCATGCTTTCAGGAGGAGTGCGACCCACAAAATAACCGATAAGAGTCTGAGACTCAAGCCATGAACAAGCAGATTCAAAATCCTAAGCATTCAAAACTATATCAGGAGAGGAATTACCTCATGGAACACCTTAGCCAAAAATTTTCTTGGAAATTTGTTTGGGGGTGCCATGAGACCCAGCTCCAGCAACTCCAGCTCTGGTAGAAACTGTCGAGTCAGAGAAGGCTGAGGCCATAATAAAGGAAAGCAATATCCCGCAGTAATTGCGGTATGACAGACGGCAGAAAAAGAAGTATTTAGAAGAGAGCTGTACAAACCCTAGCAGAGCACATTTCCATCCAATTCCTATTTTCCGTGAACCAATGATTTGATAGATTTTGAATATCTTACATGAGTGAATACATCTTCTCTCCAAACGCTTACATCCGTGGGGCAGTGAATTGTGACTTTGTCTGATTTGTGCTTTGTGGGTTTGTTCCAAATCTCCCCATCATTGAATTTCCAAGGAAGAGTTTACAAAAATTTATGTCTATAGGATTTCATTTTAATCCCTTTGTTTTTTTTCTCGTTACTCTATTCTCTATTAAATCCTATCTTAAATTCTAAAAATCAACATCTTGGAAAATACAAAATTGCATTTTATTTACAATACCCATATATGTTAAAATGCAAAATACCAAAAAGAACTAAAGTGTTTTGCATTTTGATGTCTTGAATGTACCAAAAAAGGCCTCCTTGTGAATATTCACATTTATCTTCAACTAAGTAACCAAGAAGGTTGTGACCCAACCCCGGAGAACCATGGGAATAACTCTATTATTCTTTTGAGAGACAAAATTGAATCTCGAGATCCTACCAAGTTGGCCTGTGTCAAAACAATGCTCAATTGAAGTGGTGCTAGAAGGAGGGACTCAAGACTGAAAAGATGGATAACATTAGATCTTTCTCTCTAGAGAGATTCGAGCGAGTGCTTAGATCATCTCCAAAGAGAGGCAAGTTCCTCAAACTCACTCACCATCGTAGATCTTGCAGCGACAAAGGAAATACTAAAGAGAAATATTCTCACCACCTTACCGAGTCCCAGAATCCTCTTTGACAACAATTGCATATCACTGCCCCATCTGTCATTGCAGCCATAGGCCAAAATTAGAATGTGTAAAATCAGAATTTGCAAAAACCTCATCTGATGGCCTTTTTTTCCAATGCAACAAGCTCACCTTTAAATTTTTTTGTGCAGCTCCATGAGTTACCCAAAAATCTGGAGAATTTTTGCACGTGATTCATATATGGTGAATTAAGAATAGCAGAAGAGCACATCCGCGCCTTCAAATAAATTTGTAACCATAAGGAGATTGCCCACCAAGATATTTTTTGTAGTCTATTCCCATACACTTTGGGATATTTTGCATACAATTGGTACCTAAACATGCCACGAGGGTATATCTCTATATGGAATGAATTTAAAACCAAATTCCTTAATCAATTTAAGTTGTATGTAGACCCCGCTATGACACATCACAAGTTAATTACAACAAGGAAATATCCTAGGGAACCCATCACTATGTTTAACCATCATTTTCACAAAATGCATCAAAAGTTGGAAGGACCTTACACCATACCAGGTGAGGCTTTCATACAAGTTTACCTCAAAGCTTTGCACACTTTCACCTCAATCTTTCTAAGAAGACTCCCCCAGAAGATACAGATACGATGGAAAGAGTCTACAATGAAGCCGTCATATTTACCTAGCAGATGGACCCACAAGAAAGAAGCCATGAAGAAGTATCTACAATGAGTAACCTTTCTGTCCCACATCCATTTGCAGAAAGTAATCAATTTTTTATCACTCACACACCTATGTTGAATCCCATTCCAGCGCAACCATTCGAATTCGTACCCCCATCTATTACTTATTTTTGTTACAAAGTTTATAAAACAACATTTGTAGAGAAAAGAATTATACCCCAAGTAGAGCCTGATACTCTCATGGCCTCTAAGCTGGACATCATGAAGAAGACCTTATCACAACTCACCAATGAGCACGCTGGGATGAAGTTAAATCCATCCCAAAATCAAGGTGGATACCAATGAAGACCTGCTAGTTCAAATACGTATCCTCAGAATCTGAGACAAAATTTCAATATATGCAACAAAAACAACACGCAAGAGAAACCATTTGGGCAGAAAAGGCCAAACAAGCCATGGAACACCAGACCTAATAATGGCAACATCCCGACAGACAACACCGATACCTATGAGGCTTTACATGATAATTTTTTTAGGGCTCCAAATTCACACCAAGGCAATGATGGTTATGGAAAAAAATCCCACGATCACTACATCTAGAATATAGAGGATCCCCCGTTGCAATTTAATGCCATGATGTTTGATTCCTATGAGTGTAGAAAGGAGGAAGGCTCAAATACCTCTGAAAGAGAAGATTATTTTGTGTTCCCCTTCCAAAGGGAGAATGAGCCTAAATACTCTGAAGTACATGCCTTCCAGAATGATCAATGAAACTCATCAAACTTTGGAGTAGAAAGGAATCTCTCACCGATGGTATACCTCTAGGAAAACAACCAACCCCATTGGATCCCTAGGCTAGTAACAACCCCATGCTTCCTTGAAGTCTGAATACTCCCACACCCCCTACATCAAGAACATACGTTGGCTACAGAGGTGCGGCCTAGTCAAATGACAAGTATAACACGGTTGATGAACTAAAGAAAACTAAAGAGAGCATATCTTTATTTTAATTGCTACAAGGTTTCTCATCCCATAAGGAGACCCTTCTAAAATCTCTGGACTATTCAAAGCCCGGTCCATCAACCCATAGTCCAAGGACACCTACATCCAAAATACACACATTTGAGGGTTTCCCCATAATGTACAAAGATAGGATGGAGGTCCCACCATTCTTAGTCAGTTTACAGATGTTTGGAAAGAACCTACACAATTGCCTGATTGATTCAGGAGCTTCGTGCAACATCATGCCCCTGTCAATTTTCCAAAAGTTGGGGATGGTGCCCCAAATTAAAAACCGAGTGGTAATACAATTGGATAAGATTGAGGTAAAAGTGATTGGTGTGCTCAAGGATATCCACATTTAGTTGGTTGTAGATCCTAGGATACAAGAATGCATAGACGTGCATATAGTAGACATACGTGAAATTTATGGGATGCTCTTAAGTCAGGAATGGACCAAGTGCTTGAGAGGGTGGCTCTCCATATATTTTATCTAGATATGGCTACCATGGAGAACTTTGAACAACCAAATCAAGATAGATGCAGAGCCTAAACTTAAAAGGATGATCACTGAGTACAATGCCCTCAATGAAGTCCTATTCACCAAGACCAATTTGGGCACCTATCAGATGGATGATGTCCTAATGTTCCAAATCTGAGAAGGCAAAGAGTTGGACCACAATCCCATTCAAGGTCTCCTGGCATTAAATATTGGTGATGACATCTTCCAAAGTTTCATCAACAGCATGACAGCTAGTTTACAACATTTAGGTCAAGACGTAGACCCTAATATCTTGTTACTACTAGGGTACTGCTGACTACACTGGGCTAGCCACTCATGGTTCACATGCCCTAGTTCCCAGGAAGCATTATCATGGGTATTGGCTCAGATCGCCCTATCGAGTAAACTTTCAGAAATACCGATAATAAAAGTGGATATCCTTGAGATCAAAGACAAGAGTAACACCTTGCCATAGATAGACAACCTAGTCAATATAATCATTCAAAATAAAAACTGTGATATTGGGTTAGACTCTGATGATAGAAGTCTTGCCTAGAATGTACATAGTGACTAGAGTACCTGAGATGATGGAGCGTGTCCCCCTTACAAAGAAATGGAAGAAGACATAGGTGGTGAAAGTGTTGAATTCCTCGAACCCAGACATACCCAAAATGTGGGAAAACTAACTTTGTCTGACAGTGATGGATGGAAAAGGAAAATTCTCAAGGCCAACGACATTCCCAGGATGAACCCCACCAAGTTAATCCCTAATAAGAAACCCTAGATATAGAAACTGCACTTTGACAGTTCCAAGTGTAAACAAGGAGTAGGCACGAGAATCAAACTGATAAACCCAAGAGGTAAGTCTTTCTATGCCACTTACAGGTTACAATTTTTGTGCACTAAAAATGTTGCAGAGTATGAAGTGCTGGTCCATGGACTTCTCCTATCCCACCAAAAGGGAATAAAAATCCTGACAGTGGAAGGGGACTCACAATTGGTCATCAAGAAAATCTATAGTCAATATACTTGCAATGATAAGAGGCTCTTGAATTACTGAAATAGAGCATGGGACATAATCAACAACTTTGAAGGTTTCAATATCAAAACCATCTGAAGGAGAAAAAATATTGTCACTGACACCCTAGTTGTATCATCCAGTTCATTAAATCCAATGAATAAATCCAAGCTAAATAAATTCTTAGTTGAACTTGTCGCAGCCCTAGCCATTCTAGACAATGTCACTAATTTTCAAGTCTTCCAAGATGATCAACACATCTTAGAGTTTATCATGTGTGCTAGTGTGTTAGAAAAATATATCATAGATGAGGAGGAGGATGAAGAAGAAGTTAAACCTAAAGATCCTAATGATTAGGGCATCATAAATCTAAGGACTAATTCCATACCCAAAGGAATGGTAGAACTAGAGAGGATTTTTTATAGCAACAAGACTGCAGTAAGGAGGTGCCCAGATATAACACCTGATGGTAAATAATGTGATACATACAACCTTGGCATGGAAGAAGAACCAAGAGAGGTCCACATCAGGAAGGTGGGAACCAAAGAAGAAAATGAGAGAATTGTCTAGATCCTCATTAAATACCAGGATGTCATAGTCTAGAGCTACAAAGAACTGAAAACATATGACACCTCAATCATAATACACAACATCCCTCTAAAGCCTGATTCCAAGCCTTTTAGGAAATGAAAAAGACCTGTGAACCCTACTATGGAAAACCTCGATCCAAAAGGAAGTCCAAAAGTTGCTCGATGCCAGAATCATCTTCCTAATTGAGCATTCTACGTGTGTTGCGAACTTGGTACTCGTAAGAAAGAAAACTTGAGAGATCAAATTATGCATAGACATCCATAACCTTAACAAATCCTCTCAAAAGGATAATTATCAACTCCCATCTCTTGACGAAGTGCTGCAAAAGGTCAATGGGTCTCAAATGATGTTATTTTTGAATGGTTACTCTAGTTACAACTAGGTGATAGTGCAGGAAGAAGATAGGCTGAAAATGACATTCACAACTAAATGGAGAACCTTTGCCTACCATCAAATGCCCTTTGGACTGATTAATGTCGGGGCCACTTTTCATAGGGAAATGGACATAGCTTTCAAAGGACTAGTTGGTAGGTGTATTATCATCTATATGGTTGATCTCATTGTCTTCTCAAAACAAAGAGCTGACCACATAAATGATCTCAGAAAATGTCTTCAAATAAGCAGGGAATTTGGGATTTCCCTCAATCCCAATAAACACATCTTTTGGGTAACTAAAGAAAAGCTCTTGGGAAATATCATCTCCAAAAAGAAGATAGCCATAGACTGCAAAAGGGTAAAGGCCATTCTAAAGTTGACACCACCACATAGCCATAAAGAACTAAAATCTTTCTTCAGGAAGATCAACTTTGTAAGGAAGCTCATTAGCGGTTTTGCAGAGAGTAAAACTGTTAAATGACATGCTCAAGAAATATGTAAAAATTGAATGGACTATCCTAGCCAAGAATTATTTTGATGAGATTAAAAATATCATCTCTATGGCACTAGTCCTTGTCAGCCCTGACTACACCATCCCCTTCAAATTTTACTCTTTTGCATCAAAACATTCATGCGCAGGCATCCTCACACAGAAGAAGAATAGTGAAGATGAAAGACCTATAGCTTTCATGAGTTTCCCTTTCAAAGATGCTAAGATCAGGTACCCCAACCTAGACAAATAGTCATTTTCTCTTGTCAAGGTGGTAAAGAAGTTCCGTCACTACATCTTGAGGAGTAAATTCATTGGGATAGTTCCCGATGCAGCCATGAAGCCTCTTTTGATGTAGAATGAGCTAGGAGAGCAAAGAGGAAAATGGAAGGCAATCCTCAAAGAGTTTCACCTAGAGATCATACCTATGAAACTAGTGAGAGGCCAAGGCCTGATGAAGCTAATTTCTAAGGTTGAAGAAGGTCTAGTCTTCCAAACCTACACGGATCAAGGTGTGATCACTGATGTATGGTATCAATACATATTGTACTATTTATTGATGAATAATTTCCTAGAAGAGATGAATGGTTCGCAGAGGAGAGGATTGAGAATCAAAAGTAGCTCCTACATGTTGAAAAATGGACAACTGTATAAATGCAATTATGAGGGTATGTACCTAAGGTGCTTGGAAAGACTCAAGGCAAAGCAAGTCCTAGAAGATTTCCATGACAAATATAGATTGAGACATGGATCAGCTGAGTCAACTGCTCACCAAATCTTAAGGGAAGGATATTTCTATCCTACAATATTCAAAGACACTGACGAACATGTGAGATCTTTCCACATGCAAAACTAGCACAAATCGAGAGAGAAATCCAGCAATGCCCTTACAACCAGTATAAGAGGTACACCCATTTTCCCAATAGGGCTTAGATCTTGTGGGAGTGATTAACCCCCCTTCGTCTATAGGAAACAAGTTCATTTTGATAGCTACTGACTACTACACACACTAGATGAAGGCTCAAGCACTGGAGAATTGTACAACAGAGGTTGTGAAAAAAATTCTTGGAGGACCACATTATAACTAGGTTTCAAATTTCATTCTATCTGCTATGTGACAATGCTCCCTCTTTCTCTTATGCCTTGCTCACACAATGGGCTTTCAAAAACCCATTAATCCTCAAATTCTCTTCAAACTATTATCTGCAAGGCAATGACATAGCAGAGTCTACAAAAAAGAAATTAACGACAATGATCAAACACCTCCTACATGACAACCCCAGGGATTGGCACACGCAATTGAAATATGCTTTGTGGACTGATCGCGTAAGGATCAAGAATGCCCTAGGGACATCCCCATACCAACTGGTCTATGTTTTGCAACCGGTCTTCCCTATTAACTTAAAAATTCTAATTCTCAAATTCATGGATTAATATGTGGGAGGGGAAGATCGAGTACAAGTCAGTCTCATGAATATCCTTAACCTAGAGGAGAAATGAACATTTGACCTGGAGCATGTATTAAAAAATCCAACCATAGTCAAGAGATGGTTCAAAAAGAGAGCTACCATTAAATCCTTCAATATCTCTTACCTTGTCGTCATGTGGGATAAGGCAAAAGAAAATCTAGGTAGCCATGCCACGTTCCAAATATTGTGGACAGGCCCTTACCAGATATAAGACATCCTAGGGGATATTTTTTTTAGGACTAGCACATTGAATGGAGAGTTAACCCCATTTCCAGTGAATGGGAAATTCCTCAAACATTACTTTGGATCGTAAACAGGACTGCATACCATCCCTTGTACCATAGTCCCTTTTTCTTTCTTTTATTTCCTTTCTTTTTTTGTTTTCGTTGTCCTCACCGTCAATCATTTCTTTTGTTTATGGTTGCCTTTTACCTTTTTGTCAGGGCTCATTTTGTTGTTTTGGGTCACTGTGTTTCGGGTCCATTCCAAGGTAGTTTGTAAATCAGAGAAGAATAATTTCTTAGTCAAAATTATCCAAAGGGATGTGCAACACAAAGAACACTTCAAGAGATGAAGTAGTGACATCTATCATTGACAGACAAGAAGTTCAAAATTTGGTCATCCTAATCACAAAACACACTAAGAGATGGCACTCGAGAGCATTGGTTCCTGAGTTTTTGTCAGGTGTGACCAGCATTAGTGTGTAGATTCGGCTGCCCATCGATCCTAGAACCCAAGTCTGAATAAATGCAAAGGCAATAAAAAAAAGAAAGAAATAGTTGAAGAGAGAAAAATAAGCACACAAAAAGAAAAGTGTCCCAAAGAGGTCACAAGTGTGAGATCTGAGTGGCATAGCCTAATCGTTGCTTGGATCCAATAAAATACAAAAAATTACTATTATGGACCTGAACACATGGAGTAAATGAACACCCGGGGCTTGATACATTTCAAAAGCACACAAAATACATAAAAATGATTTTCCAAAAGATAGAACTCTCAAAGAAAGAAAGCTATAGCCTAGTAGACAAAACAGACTTGGGTGACTATGAAAACCTCTATCGAGGCTATGAATGCCCGAATGACAGTAGAGAAACATTATACTTGGGAGTTGGGGAAAACTTTGTTGGGGCTATGAATGCCTGACTGGCAACAAAGCTCTTTCTGGGAAACCCTAGTCTAGTTTGCAAAATTCGGGAGGAATTGGAAAATGTTCCGGTTACCACAATAAATGTTAAATAAATAAATACATGTGAACACATACTAGGAAACTAGTAAAAAGCCTCAAATTGGAAGTCATTGAAATATTTTTGACACCACCACCTCTTGGTTTTTTTCTGCTACAAAGCTACAACCTAAAAGAGTATTCATGATGAAGAAATTCCTTGGTCATTCCTCCTTTTGTCATAGCTTTTTGTTGTGGGTCCACAAAACGCACCCCATTTTCTGGTCCTTAGAGCATGGGGACCCCCTTCTTTTGTCTTTTTGTCTTTTTCATGTCTGCCCCCTTCTCGGTCCCCACCAGGTCAATCTCATTGAAGGATTGTCACTTTATTAAACAAAGACAAGACACCTTTTTTGGTCTTTCGGCCTTTTGGAGGACCAAAGTCCTCTGAAATATAGAAATGGCTGAAAGGCCAAAATTTTCCCATTTCAGTGTTTTAGCCTATGAAAACACCTAAAGGCCAAAGGTGTCTACCTCCAGAGTTTCATTGTTTTGGACACCGAAAGCGTTGACGTACCACCTGCGGGTTATAAATTGGAAAAGCCCTTAATTTGAAGTCACTTCGCTTTCTTTCATCTCTGGCATCTTGAGATCTCATGACTTTGAAAATTTTCACCCTCACTCCTTGTGATTGATCGTCCCTCACCTTTGAGCTTTTTTGTGTCTTCCTCCTCTGCTCCTAGCTCATTTGAGGTAGGTTCCTTCCTTGTTGCTTAGCATTTTATTTTCTCTTCTGGGTTTAGGTTAGGGTTTTTTGAACCTAGTTCTTGTCTAGCCTATTTTTTCTGACTTCCCCTCCACCCTGGTCTCCTAGGGCCTTTTGGGAACTTTCAAACTCGGCAGGGAAGTTCCTCCTTGTCGGGTCCAGTCGGGTCTTTCTTGTTTTCTAGGTTAGGAGTTTTTTTTTTTTGGTAGTGACCCTTGTCATAATTTTTTGGCCTTTGAATGGCCAAAAACCATGTCTGGTTTTTCCCCCAAGTGTCCCTCAGAGGTTTGGCCCTTTCGGCCTTTTAGACCTTGGAAAGGTCTGAAATGCTGACAAGACCGAATCACGGAAAGTGTTGTCCACCTTAACAGGATTTCAGACTTTTGGAGTTCGTGACCCATTTCACACTTTCAAAGTCCACAGAAACTTTTGATCTTTTGCATGCCAAAATGCCCAACAAAGCTTGCTCAGCAACAATCACACTTTTGCACTTTCATCCTTTTCAGACTCCAAACTAGTTTTCAGTGCCCAAAACCCCGAAAGGGCCGAAAGTGCAAAATTTTCATTTCTAGCTACTTAGAGAGTTGTTTACCTTTTTTTTCTTTGATTAATCACTTTTCTTTTGGTTTCCTCTTCAATAAGATACTGATACTCGCGTTATCTGTGTAGGGATGCCTGAAGAAAAGACAATATCTCTGATGAAATACCAATACAAGGGGAATCCCCTAGCTTCAAAGTTCAGGAAAAAACACGTTGAAATCACTGACACTAATGTCAGGAATGTAGACTAAGATCATTTCCTGATACAACGCTCCAAGCCAACAGGGAGATCCAAGGACTACACTGCACTAGTCCTATCTGGCTTGGTAAATACAATAGCCCACCCTGTAGTTGTCTCATCATCAGAGATGATTATAACCCTGGCCAATCATTACAACTCAAATGATAGAGTAGTTCGAAACATAGAGGGACAAGTGGTACTCAACATAAGGCCAAACATCATAGAGGAGGTCTTCCACCTCCATAAAGGCATATACAAGTTCTATAACTGGCTCTAGTGGTTCAACAACAAAGAAAAAGAGGCTTATGAAATTGCAAATAATGATTAGCTCAAGTAACCTCTCCCCAAAAACAAGTTGGATAAGATAGAACTCTAATAGGGATACTTGAAAGATGATATCTGGGAAGCTGTAATAGTGATAAGCCAAGTTTATGGACTACCTCAGCCCATCCAACTTGAACCCTAGATGATCTTACTAATAGAAAGAATCAAAATTCATAAAGAAAGGTTTGACTGGGGTTCAATCATCAGTGACAAGTTGGATAAGAAATTCACTATAGTGAAGCATAACCCCAAGTTCTATATGAGCACCTACATAGTGTACCTATTGGAAACACGGGCAGACTAACCAGGTCTTACCAAGAGGGGAAGCATAAATGATCCAAATTCTTGGCCCCACATTGTATACCCATTGTTAATGAAGAGGGAAAACATGCCAAAGGATTTCCCTGATTATAGGATAGTTAATGATGCCTTCATATTTGTGGTCATCTGATCCATTAAGGGTGATTTGGCAAAGTGGATGTCAGAAGAGGAAGCTACCAAGGTAAGGGCCATTGGGGCCTATTATATACAATTTACAACATTCACATACATCCAAGTAGCACGATCAACCTTAAAACCAACAAAGCTGCCCATGTATCCATCCTATTGGATAATTATTTTGGAGATGGCCAGGCAGCTTTCAGATGCCTATGAGCATATAAAGCACAAAAAGAAGTATTACTAGAATTTTCCTATCTCACTGGGCCCATATACTCTACAAGATATGAAGGGTTGTAAATCCTTGGCCTTTGAATGGGATGACTGCCCACTACAGCTTTTTAGGATAGTACCAACTCCTTTTGACACCATAGGCACGTAAAGCTATATTATTGGCAATTTCTACATTCACAAACCATACTTAGAAGATCACTGGATTAACTGTATAGATGATCATTAGGTCAGAATCCAAGATTATTGCAGGATGTCTCTTACCTTGGAAAAGGAAGTCTTGAAGACCCCGATTCCCCCAAAAGTTTGGGAGTATGATTCAGATGAGGTCATAGAATCCATTTATACAAATGACAAGATATATGATAGGCCCATCATGAACACGGAGATTGATAAGGATGAAAATGATGCTATTGATTTCTAGGCAAGGCATGTGATGAGAACAATGGAGCAATGGATTAAGAGGCCCTACAAGATGAGCCCAATACTTGTGAAAACATTGATGGAGCCACCTTAGAAAGTAGATAAATAGTGAGGGGAGAAGTCTACCATCCCCAGGTATAAAAAGGCACCACCTCAGAAGCCAAGGATGGTATAAGGTCATGAACGTCCAGTGGAATAAGGTTCTAATCTAAGGCATAAAAACAAAAGGATGAAAAGGAAGATAGATCATCCAGTAGGGGTATCACAGGCTCCACCAAATGAAGGTCCATCCACCTCTAGCCAATCTCCTCCGACCACCAAGAAGGGGAAGAGGAGGAGGAGGAGGAGAAGAAGAAGAAGAAGAAGAAGAAGAAGAAGAAGAAGAAGAAGAAGAAGAAGAAGAAGAAGAAGAAGAAGAAGAAGAGCTCCATCCATCTTTCAACCCTGAGTGACCCTCACTCCACCTCCAGTCTAGTTCACCTATCCCTCAATAAATATGTAAGCTCCAATTCTGCCCAAGGGCCTAAGATCCAAGATAAGGAGGTAGCGCAAAACATAGCAGAAGACAAGGTTGTAGGATAAAGTTCTATTTCTACTCCAACACCTCACAACCCTACTCCACCAACTTCTCTCCCACCTCTGATTCCAAATTCACCACCATTGTTCCCAAGTTCAACATCAACTTCGCCGCCTTCTACTTCTACTCCCCCATCTCCCATTTGAGTCCCAACTCCAACACCTGCTCCACCACCATCATTTCCTTTTCCTTGATACACCCTGACCCCCCAAAGGGAAGTGAGTGGAGAAGATGTATCACCCTTCAAGACCACACTGGAGGCCATGAATGGTCTTATTTCATAAGTTTTAATCAACTTACTAGAGGATGAACGCTAGGACAAAGAAGGAGAAGGTAGAGCAGCTGAACAGAATAAGGCAGAAGAATAAAGGGGAGAAAAAAAAATACAAGGGGAAAGAATGGATGAAGGAGAAGATGAATAAGGACATGTGTAGGAGAAAGATGCAGAGGAAGTAGTGGCCCTAGGATCTCAAAAATGAGCTCCTATCCTCCATGTTGCCCCATATGAGTAAGTGAATTCATCTGGTAAACCTACTTGGTTTACCAAATAAATCCAGCTTAAAAGGAGAACTTATACAGATGAGGTAGAAGGGGAAGAGACAAATGTGACATCTTTAGGGGTAGCCTTTCACCAAACATAGATCAGTGTGCCTGCAAGGACAGTATCCCATGTCACCCAAGACACTAGGGGTCACTGGAAGGCACATATAGAAATCCTTCCTACAAAAAATTCTCAAACATCAGCCACTTCAGAAGATTACACATTCAAGGAGGTGGACTTGGGCGAACCTACTAGAGAAGGGATCAAGACATTGGCAACCTTAGGGCTTAAGAACACTCTAGGGTTCATGAGTAAAGATGATGAAACCATAAAATCATTGAAGGAACAGAATGAAGCCTTGAAAAGGTACATTTATAGGGTAGTAGGTCCCATTGACCCAAACTTCCTGAAGGCTTCACTACAGGACATGTTAGACAAAAGGGCTACACCAGATTTATAGGCAAGCTTAACCCCTTCCTTCATCCAAGAAAGTGCAGATTGGAGGAATGACTTCGAGAAATATGGAGAGAAAGCTATCAGGTTGGTATTCAGGCCATACAAAACTATCCTAGTTGAAGCTAATTTGATAACTGATCTGGTGGATAATGATGGTGGTTTGTATTTTGAAATAAGTAAATGGAAAGCTTCCTTTTGAGACTTGGAGGTGATCCAGAAACAACATTTCCAAATTCTTCTCCAAATATATTAGGGGGAGGAAATAGAAAACTTTAAGGCATGGATCAAAGCAATAGCCAAGACAATCAAGGTCTACAAGAGGTATCTAGCCTCCATAAAAAGAAAGCGTGAGGAAATCATAGAATGGATAAAGAGATGGATGTGTTTTTTACAGGGATTGGCCTCAACTTATATAGGGACCATACAAAATTACCCTACGGCCATCGAAGGAAGTGGTTCAGAAATTCAGGAATATTCTAGTAGGTGTAAGCAACAAGGAGGAAATAGACCAGATGTTCTATTTAAAATAAGAAATGCAGAGAATGTCTGAACATGAAGAAGATATCAAGTTCTTCACTTCTAAGTTTATTATCTTCACAGAGAAGCAAGAACAAAGGGTCACCAAGGTGAAGATAAAAGGGATAAATTATGAAGAGGTCCAAGAGATAGTGCATAGGCTCAAGGAAGCCCATCCAAAGGTCTTTCCTAACTAAAACCAAAAAATCCACTCAACAAGTTGGCAGGACAATTTTCACACTTAGCCAATTTTCTCTAGAGCTAAGTTCGGCCTTTCGGCCCTCTATTTTTTTGGCCTTTCATCCTTCCATGTTATTCGGCCTTTTTGGCCTCCCAAAATTTTTGGCCGTTCAGCCTCCAACAAGTCTGAACTACAGACTCCTCTGGATTTTGGTTTTAACACTTAAGAAGTTTTGGGGCACTAAAAGTTTTAGAGTAGAAGTTGGGGTCCGAAAATCTGGGTGTTTCTAGAGAGATCACATTTTTGCACATGAGTTGAAGTCTAGATCAGATTGATGGTTAAAATGAGTTCATTTTGGAGGAACTAAAGGTCCCCTATCAGTCCCCACCACAAGAAGAGCCTCTAGATAATGATTTCAAGAAGAACTCCAAGAATCAAGAAGAAGACTCCAAGTGCTAATAAGAAACCCACCTTCATTTCCCTTTCTCTTCTTGGCGTGTTTGACCCTCCTTGCATGGGAAAACTAATTGTAAATGGATTTAACAATCTATGCAAGTTATCCATTATTAGTTAGTAGTAGTTTCCTTTCAGCAAAGTTTTAGTTTTAGCTTATGTTCAT
This sequence comes from Thuja plicata, assembly GCA_018584345.1. Lineage (NCBI taxonomy): Eukaryota > Viridiplantae > Streptophyta > Pinopsida > Cupressales > Cupressaceae > Thuja > Thuja plicata. Next base: position 16,164 of record MU223261.1, on the reverse strand, counting down.
TAATTTAGACTTTCTGATACCCTAATTTTGGAATTTTGAGTTGTAGATCAAAACTCTACATATTGTAATCACAAATAAATGTAAAGGGTGAAATTATTAAAAAAATAAATATCTACATTTGGTGCTTCATTTGTGGAGTGTGAATTCTACTACCTATGAGAAATTATTGAATGTATGCTTGCATTATTCATTATTTTCAGAGAGCCTCTTGTTTATTTTGCTTCAAATTTGTGTTTCTTTAGTTGGAGTTTGGTGTTGTTTGCTTGCCTTGTTATGATGAATGTGTGGAAGAGATCATATTTGGGTTTAACAATAAATATGTCTCGCGGGTGCGAACATCATGGTAGCTTCATGATTTGATAGATTTTGAATATCTTGCATGAGTGAATACATCTTCTCTCCAAACACTTGCATCAGTGGAGTAGTGAATTGTGACTTTGTCTGATTTTTGATTCGTCGATTTGTTCCAAATATCCCCATCATTCAATTCACATGGAAGAGTTTACAATGGTTTATGTACATAGGATTTTATTTTTAGCTATTTGTTTCATTTCTTATTACTCTATTCTCTATTACATCCTATCTTCAATTCTGAAAATCAATACCTTGGAAAATACAAAATTGCATTTATTTACAACACCCATATATGTTAAAATGGAAAATACCAAAAAGAACTAAATTTTTTTGCAGTTCGATGTCTTGAAAGTACCAGCAAAGACCTCCTCATGAATATTCACATTTATCTTCAACTGAGTAACCAAGAAGGTTGTGACCTGACCTTGGAGAACCTTGGGAATAACTACGTTATTCTTTCAAGAGAGGAAATCAAATCTTGAGATCCTAGCAAGTTGGCTTTTCTCAAAACAACAATCAACAATATGTCTAGAGTTCAACAACCATGGTCATAGTCAATTTGCAGACTAAATATTGTAGAATGGGTTATTGTTTAGGGGATGACAGTTGTGTGTGACCAAGGGATCTATGAGGGAAAACCTTATACAAGAAAAGAATTATGGAAGTCTCAATAGAAATTTTTGTCTCAACAAGACCATCAAGTTGGTTAAGAGATACTACTACTAGCCTAGAATAAAAAACAATATAGTGAAGTATGTAGAATAATGTATTGTGTGCCAAAAATATAAAGGTAATAGTTCAAATTATGTTCTCTATCAACCCTTTCCCAATCTGAATAGGCCATGGGAATGTATTAGCATATATTTTATAGTGGTCTTACCAAGGAAAATTTTTGGGTTTGATAGTACATTTGCAGTTGTTGATAGGTTTAGCAAGATGAGCCATTTTATTCCATGAAAAACTCAACATGATGCTAGTTACATTGCTCAATTTATTTTAGAGAGATTGTAAGCATATATGGATTTCCCCTTATTAAAGTTTCAGATAGAGATATCAAATTCACGAGACATTTTTGGAAGACACTGTGGAAGAGACTAGGAACTAGTCTATCATTTGGATCACCATATAATTTCAAGACTGATGGGCAAACATAGGTCATAAAAAGTTTCTTAGGTAACCTACTAAGGTTTTCAAGAAAGGAATATGGATAGGTATGGGATCAAGTGCTACCACATGTAGAGTTTTCCTATAATGACCATGTGAATAGAAAAAAATGGTAAAATTTCTTTTGCAGTGGTTTATCTTGTTCATGTTGGGGTTGTTTTTGAACTCAGATATTTAGGAAGCATGGAGGGTAGAATTGGACATGCGTATGAATTCACTCAATCAATGAAAGATGTGCATGATCAAGTCAAGAAGACACTCATATATGCAACAAAAATATTGAAACCCAAGGTAGATGAAAAGAAAATGGAGTTGTAGTTTGAAGTGGGAGATTTAGTAATGGTACATTTGAATAATGTTGGATTGAAGAAATGCATACCTAGAAGTTACATATGAGAAGGATATGACAATGAAAAGTCCTAGAAAAGTATGGTGAAAATGCCTATAAGATTGAACTTCCCTCAAATTTAGCAATATCACCAGTGTTTAATGGGAAAGACCTCATCAAATACAAAGGTATAAAGGCAAAAGCTACTAAGGGTACTTCATATGTGGAGAAGGATATAGTTGATGTGCCCCTACCATTGAAGACAAAGCCACTAGAAGATAGACTAAGTTGGAATCCAGAGTTAAGAAGAAGAGTAAACATGGTTAATACGTGGAATAATGGATCAAATGTAAAACCTTACCTCAAGAAGACACTGCATGGGTTGTAGAAGATGATTTTAAGATGTTGGGAATAGATCATGCATTACTGTCTCCAGGAGAAACTTGACTTCTTTGCTCAGTGGGAGCATGGTGCAAGAGCACCTAGGGGTTTGAGCCCTAAAATTATGATGTGAAATGCCTTCAAATGATATTTGTTTGGAATAATATTGTTCAGGTTTGTTTAGGATTGGTGTGATATGGTTTGGATAGGTTTGTGCTTTGTTTTGTGATTTTTGGTCCAAGAGACCCTTGTGATGTCCTGAATGCCAAAAATGGGACAAAATGTGTAATTGGAACCTAGAATTCTTATATGGGAATATTTAAGGTGTTTCTAGGTATAGTACATGATTGGTGTCTTTGTAGAACTCATTCATTGGGGTTGGAGCAACAAATGGTCAAAAATTGTAAAAGTTAGAAAAGTTGCATGAGCAAATTTCTCAACTTCCAAATGTTGCTAGACAACTTTTGGACAAACATTGTAATTTTACCTAAGGTTATTTATGGTTTGGTTAGGTGGTTGTTCTAATCCCAGAGGACCTATATAACGGTTTTTAAAATCTTGTACAGAGGTTAGACAAATTTTGGTAGGAGTTTCAAGAAGGATAACAGTAGTGATTCTCTATATTTACAGAGTCTAAAAATTTCAATAGGAAGGATTTGTAAATGTATTGAAATCCTTGTTTTAGAATGATATTTAGTTTCATGTTATTTTTCCTTACTCTTTAATTACTTAGTGCAGGATTTAATTTAGTTTTGAGCACTGCAAAGAAAATAATCCTTCTTGGTGTGTGCACTTCCTGTGAGAGGGTTATCTATATAGAAATGGTTCCACGATGAGTTCCCAACATGTGATATTAATGAACCATGGAGGATGTGGAATGGAACCTTTGTAAATTCTACTTTATTTTGTACAGTTTCTGGAAACATGTTTTGTGAATTTTAAAAGCTTTCTGTAGGAGAGACTAACTATGCCTGACAAGGAGCAAGAAAGTAACAGTCAGTGTTTGGATGTAGGGTTGGATTGAACATAGATAAATAATGAGTGGAGAGTGGTGTTTGGTATTTTAGAAGGCCCTATGACCAATGGTTTTGGTTGATGAATCCATCTCATCATGTTTTCATGGAATTTGTGACAAATAGCCCTATTTTTTGGACATTGTCATAGTCTTCATTTAGGTATTGTACGGATAGTTTAGGAATCTTTAACCTTATAAATCCTTTAGGTTATCAAAAAGGGTATCTCAAATAGTTATTGGCTTAGGGGATTCTTTGATGAATTTGTGATTTGTTAGTGTTTAGAAGCTTGGTTAGGGCTACAAGGAATTACTAGCCCTTCAATTAAGCAATTTTGAACTCGATGAAGAAATGAACAAAGAGTGAACCTAGAACTTAAAAAGGGGAGTTGGTATGATGAAATTGGAGCATGTCCAAACCTGCAAGGTGAAAAGTGAAATTTTTTGATGTTTTGTGGAA
>MU223260.1:692590-712855 GCA_018584345.1 Thuja plicata | reverse complement strand
TTTTCAATTTCCTTCATTCATACATGTGGCATGCCCACTGAGACAACCTTTGATCCTTTATAGATTTGGTTGTCATTTGATTAATGTTATTATTTTGGTGTTACACCATGTTTGAATAGATCTAAAATTACTTTGGATGCTTTATTTATAATCCTTGCAATCAATGTAATGAAATCTCTTTAAATCATTCTATTAAATAATTAACGTGACTTGTATTTCTATTAAAATAATTTCAACATTTTTTCTTTACATTATTCAAAAAATTTAGCATATCTTATTTACATTGTAGTTCAACGTACTTGGTTTACATTGTTCAAACAGTTCAACATGCTTTGTTTATGATTGTATATTCCTTTGATGCATTTTATCAAATAGTTTAATGTTATTTAGTTTATGCTTTGGTATTTTCTTGAGACATTAAGTAAAATAGCTTGTGTACATTCTCTGTTTCTACACTTCACGTTGGCATTTAGGCAAACAACTAACATGCTTCACACACATTCTGTAATCAAATTGTCTCATTGCCGACACACAACTAACATGTTTCACACACATTGTGTAATCAAATTGTGACATCCCAGAGGCACTGTTTGAAATAGAAATATTTCTCAATACATCCAATCTATATATATCCTACAAATCTCCTTAAAATATTCACGTGTATTTTATTCTTTGGGCTTCCATAGTACATTCTCCCTACTTGGCTCGAGCATAAAGAACATTGAAATCCTTACATTCTATGAGAGAAAATATCTTTGAGGCTCTTTATCAAATCTAAATAATCCGATTGGAATCTCCCAAAATAGAGCTACGTGCTTGTAGGCCTTCCCAAGATAGTCCTTTTGCACTTCACAGATCTTTGATATCTCTCACGAGGTTCGAGATATGGATGTCCAAAAATTGCTGCCTAATTTTGCTTAGTGCACCTTGGGAACACTTCGGTCTGAGATGCACCAAATTTTTTTTGATGCTACACGAGTGAAGAAAGGTCTCCCCTAGCATTTATCTAGCCAAATAGAGTTGATGGAGCTGATGGTTTGGTCCCACGATGAATGGTTTGAAAGATGCACCATCGAGCAACTTTCAATTGAGCAATAATGCAACTTTTTGCACCAACTGAGATCGGGTCGCCAAATGGAATCTGAGTGGAATCTCCCAGAACCAAGTTACATGATTGTAGGCCTTCCCAAGATGGTCCTTGTGAGTTTAATGGATCTTTGATATCTCTCATGAGGTCTGAGATATGGATGTCCAAAAATTGTTGCCCAATTTGGCTTAGTGCACCTTGGGAACACTTCGGTCTGACATGTGCCAAAATATTTTTGATGCTACACAAGTGAAGAAAGGTCTCCCTAGAATTTACCCGGCTAAATAGAGTCGATGGAGCTGACGGTTTGGTCCCACAATGAACGGTTTGAAAGATGCACCATTGAGCAACTTTTAACTGAGCAACAATGCAACTTTTTGCACCAACTGAGATCGGGTCACCAAATGGAATTCGAGTGGAATATCCCATAAATGAGATACATGCTTGTAGGCCTTCCCAATATGGTCCTTTTACACTTCATGGATCTTTTATATCTCTCACGAGGTCCCAGATATGGATCTCCAAAAATTGCTGCCCAATTTGTTTTAGTGCACCTTGGGAACACTTCGGTTTGACATGCGCTGGAATGTTTTTGGTTACGCAAGTGAAGAAAGGTCTCCCCTAACATTTACCCAAAAAATTGGAGCCAATGGAGCTGACGGTTTGGTCCCACGACGAACGGTTTGAAAGATGCACCATTGAGCAACTTTCAACTGAGCAACAATGCAACTTTTTTCACCAACCGAGATCGGGTCGCCAAATAAAATCTGAGTGGAATCTCCTAGAACCAAGATACATGATTTTAGACCTTCCCAATATGGTCCTTTTGCACTTCACGAAGCTTTGATATCTCTCATGAGGTCCGAGATATGGATCTCCAAAAATTGCTGGCCAATTTGGCTTAGTGCACCTTGGGAACACTTCGGTCCGACATGCGCCATATCATCTTTGATGTTGTGCGAGTGAAGAAAGGTCTCCCATAGTGTTTAACTGACCAAATGGAGCCAATGGAGCTGATGTTTTGGTCCCACGATGAACGGTTCTTGATTCTCTCAAATTGTTAGTGGTATGTGACTGGCAGAGAAGCATAGACTAGATGCTCGATTCCCCATAACTTTTGATGGGTATTGTTTCAAGAACCAAGAATGGAGAAAATATGTTCTCATGTGCCCCAAGGTAGCCCAAGTGTTATATTGATGGATTTCAAGGTTTTAAGGGTACTTCCTTCATTAAGTGCCCCGATTAGCCCTTCCAAGCCAAAGTGAGGGTTCCTAAGTTAGAGGAGTTGTCTAATGTTTCATGACTTCTCCTTTTGGGAAAAGTGCTTCCCCAACTAGTACTATTTGATAATATATTTTATTTCCAAGGACCTTATGGATATTTGGAAGTAAAACTAGAAAAGGTGTTCTATACGAATGAATTTTTATGTAATTCTGTGACTTTTTGCAATTGTATGGATCTATACGGATGAATGAAGGCTTGAGACCAATTGGAGAATTTGAGGATTGGAAATAAATTTCATTTGCAACTAGTTTGGGCTCCTGAAGAATTAAGGCTACACCAATGGAGATGAAATTGATATCTTCATGATGCAAAAGGTTTAAGGCTATAGGTTTTACACTGGAAATCAGTCTTAAATGCATTTGGAAGGACTCAAAATGCTTCATTACTTCTCATCAAAAAGGAAAAGGGGGTTCTTTAATCCTTTTTTCCCCAAAGAATGGTTTGGATTATCTTTAGTGTTAAGGGTAAGGAAGTTGGTATATGTAATGTCTATGCTACAAATGACCACCATGATAGAACTACAAATGACCACTAAATTAGTACTATATTGTTTTGATACTATGTGGGATTCATAGGTGAATGATTGAACACACATTTGTACAAACAAACCATAATTTATTTAAATCAAATACTTTACTACTTTGAACACATTCAACAATGCCTTATATTTTATTGTACAATAATTTATAAGACATCTTATCTAACACATTTGAAACAAAGCCTCAAGCATTTTTTTTTCAAATATTTGCATTCTTGAATGTATTTCATCATTATACAAGTTTGACTGTACACACCACCTTTTGTACAAAATCATTGTATATCATTGATACAACATATTATGAATAAATATATCAATGTTATCAAAAGTGCGAGATATAGAATTTCTCAAAATCTTAGATACACAGTTATATATCAAAAATTTTAGTGTCATTTCTGCTCCTAAAGTGTATAAGTTTAACACATGGCACTCGATGACATCTACATTCCAATCCTTTGATTCAAAAGGCACAAGAAAAAAATAATTTTATAGGTTGACAAAAAGATTATGAATGTATAAGTAACTAAACGAACCAAAGAACATGACTAGCCAATGCATAGTGAAGTTTACTGTCATAAAAGATTTGGGCTAATCAAATGCACACTTCAATATCTTATATATATCATATATGTATCCAACTGCACTTACAATCCACATATAAAACCAAGTTTATTTTCTCAAACAAATAAAGCAAAAAACTACAATGAATGTATTGAACGTAACTGTAATGAACATGGAAAACCTTGCAGTGAGTTGCACTTACCTACTGAAGTTTTCCTAAAGGGTCATCTCTCTTCTTGAGGGTATTCAATATTGCTTCATGATCAATAGTACTAATAGTCCAAATTTCCTTTGTCTTTGGTTTTCCTTGATGTTTCAACAACTTAACATTGGTTACTATAACAAGGTGTGAATACATGAGAATGGTTTTGTGCTTCTTGTAGTCTTCAAACATGGGAATACCATTATTTCTAATCATGTATGTGCGCAACCATGTTCCCGCAACAACATGTGATCTTGTTGGATATGTGAACAAATCATCATCTTTTGTCAGTTTTGCAAGTTTCTGGTTTCCTCGTACACAACGTGCTAACTAGTAATCCGATCTCTCATTATTCCCTGTGGTGGAACCAATGCAAAAAAATGTCCTGGCTGTATAAGGTCTGAAATATGGTCGTATTCAAGTGAACAATCCATGTCATCATTTATTACAAAGAGTGTGATAGATAAAGGAGTTAGATAATGTGGAACCCACATATCGACCCACTCACTTGACTCACACTGATCCCAATCACACTGAAGAAACCTCAGATAAAAACAAGCCAACTCTCATGTCCAAATGGTCCATGTTCTAGCATCTGAGCTTTGAAATGAATGCATTTTTGAAGAATTTTTCACAGTTTGACAATCCAACCTATCTCCAATTGTGCCCAACTCAACCAGCCAAAATAATCTGCGCACCACTGAATCAAGACCCCCCTGTGACAATGCTGAAGTACACCAATACATAGTAGAATGAGCATCAAGGAGTTCTACACCTGAAATCCTCAATTACTCCTTAACTAGAGATCTCTTTACACATGCACCTGCTCCATCATGCTCCCCTTTTTCATGACCAGCCTAAAAAAAACTCCAAATATGAGGTACACCTCTCTCTACATGTATTATACATAACCAATAATATATACGAGCATTTTTTAATTAACTTGTGCAATTATCTAACCAAATGAGAATGTTGGACATACTCGTGAGAGTGATATCTATCATCGCTCATATAAAAATGATATTCTCTGATTATCTTCTGGTCATCTTCTGTACTATCACGGGAATATTTATATGTTATGTGCACAAAAATAGAAAACTGAATAGAATTGTAATATTGAGCTTGCAATTGATTTCGGGGCTGCAATGTATAGTTCTTTACAAATTCAATGACCGATATAATAGTGCCAATCGGGAAAGTGTCCTTACAAATACTGAATTGCTGATCCAACCACTGAGACCCGTGACTATGCCTTGCATACTTGTAAAAAATATTCTTATTGAAACCTGAAATAAAATCAGCTACATTGCATTCTTTTGTAACCAACTCACATCTAGAGCCTTCACCTCCACTTTTCAATGTATATTTAACAGTTCCATATACCTTTTTTTGGACAATTGTCTTTCCAAAATCATGTTCATAGCCCTCATGAAAACATGAAACAAACTTCACTATCCCACCACACTCTAAGCGCTTGTCATTTAAGCAATCTTGTTTATAAAAGAAACACCCATCATCTCTGGGACATAAAAAATGATCTAGCAAGTCTCTTGAATATTTTGGAAGAGCACTTGCACCACACTCCTCCAACATTTCACTAGTACGCAAAGTAAAATGAATGGATCGTAACAATTCATGATGCATCGAAAACTCCACATGATATTTGCAACAACAAGTATTTCAAATTTTAAGAGGCACACAAAAAAAGGCTTGAATGCTTCAAAAGCTCTTTGTGATATTTACAATGTTGGATGTGTCTCAATTTTTTTTTATCATTGTTTGACTCACCTCCAAATAATGTCTTGGACGTGGAGTGCGGTCTCAAATGCCAATTCTCAACTTCAAGACATCCATCACATTTGGTGACACTCTTGAGTTAGATTTCCAAAATAATTGAATTTGATCCTTCACACCATTGGTAAGCTTCTTATCACAACGTGGAAGTCTCCCACCATAAGCCCATGTATCATTTTGAAGAGGATCATCAAGTCTTTCTCTTCTTGCAAGTGCTCTATCCAAATTTTTACGATTTAGGCTCAAGTCAACACAAGTTTGTCTCATCAAACGAGCCTTTCTCAAATGATGACTTACTAAAGAGGTTGTAATAACCCTCCTAGTGGCTCTCTTGTCTTTTTCCTTGGTAGTCTTCCCAATAGAATTGAGATCACTAAAAAGATTTCTCACAATAATAACATTCCTCTCCTTTTTCTTGTTCACACTAATCCTCAATTTGACTAGAATAGGGCTCATCTTCTGCATCTTTAACAACTGCACAAACAATTGACATTTCTGAACCATTGTCTTGTGGCTAAAAAATTGATCAATAAGTTTTGAAACCCATAACCGAACGGTTCTTTCTGATCGCTTGCCATCGAAATTGCTCATTATTTTCTCATCAATTTCAAGTAACCATTTTGTTGTTCTTGAAGTTCTCAAATTTGAAGTTTGTCTTTCTTCCTCACAAGGGACTTCATTTCTCATATAATTTGGAGATGTGTAATGCTGATTTGGTTCTTGTACACCATTATCATTTTCAATTCCTCATATTCGAATAGTGGATTGTCATTGTCAATGTCCACACTTCCATTGTCCACATCTACGTGTTCATTTTCAAAACCTACATTTTCATCTTCAATCCCTACATTCTCATTTTTAATATTATTCTACTAAATCATTTCAAATTCATGTTCTTCTTCACTTGAAACCACATTTAATGGTGGGCCTATGCCCACATCTTCATTAATATTTAACATACCTTGTCTCTTGTTCCGATGGGCAACCCTATCTATTTCTCTATACACTTCAATCTCTTCATTTGTGAGCTTCCTCTTTGATTTATGCTTTCGATGACTACTACTCCCCATGGTGAGACCAAAAAGGTGATGGAAAAACCTTTGATAATATAGAGATTCCAACAAAAAGGGTGAAAAGCATTTTTTTTTCTTTCATAACTGATTTCCTGTGATATTCTCTATAGAAAAATGCGCTTCTCAGACAGGGACCCAGAGAATCAATTTTTACTTTTGGACACCAGTAAAGCATATCGGATATCAAATAATATCGAAATAATATCAGATATCCGATATCATTGGACATCAGATATTATCGGATATCTAATATCTCCCGCCCAAATTTGGCTTGAACCTTTTCATTTTCATCCTATTTTAAATGTTTATTTTACTTTTCATTACTATTATATTTTAACAATATTAATATTATATAAATATATTAATATTAATATTAATATTAATTTATTAAATAAATATTAATAGCTCTCTCTCTCTCTCTCTCTCTCTCTCTCCTAGGTATAATTGTTATAATATAAATATTAATAAATAATTAATACTAATATTATACTATTATACAATAGAGAAATAAACAATAATAATATAATACTAATTTATATAATATAATACTAATATTTAAATAATTATATAATACTAATGCTATTACCATCTAATATTAATATTAAAAAAAATGAAATTTATAATATATAACCTAAAAATATAAAATCATAAAATTGAAAAAAACCTAAAATCATAAAATTGAAAAGAGCGTTGAAATCGAAATGTTGAGTTTGGGCGGGAGTTATCGGATATCTGATATTATCAGATATATGATTAGGCTTGGTTTTTGCTTTGCAATGCCAAACGTGGATGGTCAGCCCAAATGATGTGTTCACCATATTTCCTTTGATCTCCAGACTTTGGCCATGTAGCTGACGACCTTATTCACCCAAAATTGATGAAACAAAAAGGGTTTCTTAAAGACATATCAAATTTCCATCAATATAATTGCTGTCAGAATTCGAGTTCAGTAAGTAATTATTACTTATTTTCTAATTGAGTTATCTCTAAAGTCCTAATTGACAGATTGATTGAAAAAACAACTATAAATTTCAAACGTTTTAACCTTTTTGAAATCTGAAACATGCGTCACATTCTATGCTTTGCCAACTATAAGAAAAAAAAAGATTGCAATTTTGTAAAGTTTAGAATTAGTTAAGGTGGTCATACACAAGAGTTTTTTTTATTTTGAATAAGTTGTAGCAGCAAATTCATAATTAATTATTTATTTGGTAAAAAGTTACACAAAAATATGCATCACATCCGGGCACGAGTCTCCTACTTATATCTAGAATCTTGTGAAAATATATCACCATTTGGTTGTGATTAAGGTGGTCAAACATACACGTACTTTTTATCTTTTTCCTAAAATTTTGGTACTACTGCATTGAAATCTAAAATATTGAACAATTAGATTAGTTTTTTTGCAGACAAGGGCTAGTAGCTTAGAAACTACATTCAATTTTCTATAGATTTTGTTCTTACAACTTTTTCACATAAGGTTGATAAGATGATCAACTTTTACGTCAAGTTGACTAACCCTGATTTTCTTGATTTTTCATTCCCACTTAAGGCCATAGCTTGGTATACCATGATCCTGCACATAGCCACCTCTATTTTCACATGTGGCACTTTATATTTTGGTAAAAAAAATTGGTTACTTTATGGGTTTCTAAAGTTTGAGTTGAAAAAATTCTATACAATCATATGAATCTATAAAATCCATACAAATTTGACATACTAGTTTATGGCATACTTATAGACACTATATGTGTTAACAAACACAATTAGTAGAATCTACAAATAATATTCCCTGTACATAGTCAATATATTTGTCATCTAGATTATTCAAGTACAAGTTATGTTAGCTCATATCTTGTAGGTATAAGTTTTTGTTTTTAAATTTAAAATTTGGCAGGGTTATTTCAATGCAATATGTTAATAACACTTGATCATGGATTTTTTATTCATTGGTTCTCACTAGCCTCTAGGGGCAAAGCCCAACAAGGGGAGCAAGCACTACCATCTACCATATCACTACTACTACTTGGGCAAGAGTTATTAGAGCCCAACTTGTGGTTGCTACACTGCTAGGGCACCACTCAAGTAGCTATTAAGATCTTTATCACTTTAAACTACAATGTCACCCATTTTTACCATAATAAAGAGAAGTGGCACCAAGATTTAGCACTCAAAAAGTAGTGTCAGTAGTTTAACTAATAGGGGGCTACCAATGGAATGTTTTATTTGGTAAGAGATATTTTTCTTAGAGGTGTAAATTTTCATAGAAGGATGATATTTTTAACTTATTATAAATGCCTAAAATCTATTTTTGAACACTTTGTAGTGTTGTAAATAGTTTTTCTAGATTTGTTTGCAGGTGTCAATTCTTTTAGATTATTAAAGCTTAGATTTTCTATTTGACCTTTGAGCTCATAACTTTAGATATTTATTTATCTAATTTTTATGATTATTCTAGTATTTTAAAGGATTTAAATGGCTCTTATAATATCTATCCATGCGCCTTTTCTAATTCTTGTCCTTGGTTATTTTATTCAAATTATGGTTTTACTTAATCTACTCATTTACGTAGATATACTAAAATTTTAGGAGCAATATATTTTTGTTCTAGTTACCTTATAGCTTAGGTTATCACTCAATCCCATGCCAAGGGGAATTTTCTTCCTAATTCATATCAACAACTAGTTAATGACCTCTTTGCAGATGACTCATTCCCCATTCTTCATTAAGAAGAAGATAATATCATTAGGCTCTCAAGTGCCTTGATATTTTTTGTCAAGGCCCCGACTCCAATGTCTAATGACATAAAACCCTATGCTAAAGACAATCCTTTCCTAAAACTACCTAGTTGGCCTTTTTCCAATGGAAATTGTTTTCTCATGGAGAAGTATTTTGATTTATGAGAATAATTTTTACCTCTCACACTATCCCTTCCAAACTATGGCTTTCAATTTTGACTATAATTAAGTTCAAAAACTTCAAAATTGGATTACTAAGCCTATTTTACTAGTTGCGAGGTTCAAATCTTCTCTAAACATTTGGTATCCATGCATGTATACTATTCTTCATGTTGAGTTCCTTATAAATACTTCCATTTAAAGGTTGGAAATTTCCCTAAAGATTCCTTTGCGATTCTAGTGACGGACATCACAACTTTTACTAGTTGGTTTTATAATTTTGATGTTTGTCACGGGAAGCTGGTGGCTTGGATTTGGTCTCTATTTTTTTATAAGACATTACCTTATGTTATAAATTATTATAATGGTTCTCTCCTAGAAATGAGACCTAAAAATTCTCTTCCACCATTGATTTTTCTCTGGCATTAATCATGGTCAACAATATCTTAGAAAGGCATAGCCATTTGCACTCTCCTTACCATGAAGGAATTGATTCAAATTCAATATGGTACTTTTTTTATAAAAAAATATTTAGAAATCCTAGGAAGATCTCAAACCCTGGCTTTAATGAGCTAGAGATGATCTCCATAATGGCCTATGCATTAATCAATGCTCCGTTTTGTGGTAGCGAATTTTCAACTCTCAAAGGAGGTTGATGGCTCTCTCACTTTGGACCGAAGATTTGAGATTATTTGAGCAAGGAGTAAAAATTTTGTTTGATTTATTTTATCCATCTCCCATGAAATTTATTCCTTGGCTAGATCTCAAAATGAAGTACTAACTTTAAATTAATGTTGAGAAAGTTACCAAATGGTAGTGTGTTGTATATCAAACCTTTGTGGAAGGATTGAAAATTATTTCCAAATATTCCTTTTCAAATTTATAACTCCTCTTAGGGATATTCTTGGCTCCCAACTCATCTTCACATGACAGGCAAATAACTTCTTCATTCCTTTCATGAGTTTTGACAAAACAAGGTTTTAGGGGGTTTGGGATGTTATTCTGGAGCCCAAATTTGCTCACTCTATTTGGTATTTTTTGTACCGAGGTCTTTCTTTAGGGACTTGTCTCACCCACATGATAATTACCAAAGTTTCCCTTTATGTGGTAAAATTGAGTCACTCAAGTATCTCTTCTGATTTTGTTCTCAGGCTCAAGAAGCATCATATTATATCCCTAAATTTTTTACGGACCTTTAAGACCTTATCCCTTCTTTTGGCACATGGTTATAGATGAAAATTGGCCTCAACTATGTCACAATTTTACCTAGATGACACACAAGTAGAGTGAAAATCTTGTTGAAGATATAGAAAGATAGAAATGATGCCTTATTTTATTTCTTTTTTGTTAATACATATTTTTCCTATATATTGTAAAGCTATAATTTTATCTAACATGCTTATTCAGATTGAAGTGCATGGTAGAAAGTTGAAATTGAGGTTGCACATCTCTAGAAGTTGTTGAACCACTAGAGAAATGTCCCTTGTACCACTGCTCAGGTCCTTTTTGACTCCTCTTCTTGTGGGTATAGTATGAACATAGCCACTCTTCTTGAAGGAATAATGATGATCATGGATAACTCTCATGGTCCAATATGTTAGAATCCTAGGGACTCTAATAATCATGGAGGATGGTCTCGACCCTAACGACTTCCTTCTCCTCAGCAAGAAATTAGCTCAGCTGGCTTAAATTGCACATGCTACTTACATTGAATCCTAGGATAAAAGTACTAAATACTCAGAGTTGATTGAAATTCTCTAGGATTAATAGGTTGCTTAGTGTGTGTGGTTTAAGGACATACACACTGGCTTTCCAGACACTAGTGAATTCCCCTATGTATAGCTTGTCATATCCATAGTCCACACACAACCAACTATAGAGGGGAATGTTGAAGATCATGTGCTCATTGATTGGGAGCCAATTGAATCTACCCGATGCAAGGCATCCGTGTGAGAAGAAAAAAGTAAATTTAAAAATTTAAATTCCCCTTATTTTGGTGTGTAGGAATTGAATGACCATGTTGTGAGATTCCTTTAAAATTAGTAAACATTGAAGAAGTAGTGGTGTTGTCTAGTAACGTGTGGGAGTGAGGAGAGGAGTTTTAATGATTTTGTCCTGGGTATTTATAGAAGTAGTGGTGGCCATTTTGGGGTTGGGTTGCATAAGTTTTTTTGGGGTTGAAGTTTTATTTTTGGGGGTTTTAGTGTTCAAGGTTATTTTTTAAGGATGAAAAGTTCTAGATTTTAGAAGAATGATAGAGTTGGGGATTTATTTTTTTAATAGAGAGTTTAACCTGTTGGCTATAGGCGTAGCTTTAGGAGGAGACTTTGACAAAAGGATTTTTAGAAGTCATTGCTTGTTGATAAAATTATTTTTGCTTAGGTTTGTAAGGGACCAAATCAAATGGAAATGTTGTAAAGTGAAGCTAAAAGGCTCACTATTTTGTCATGCAATTTTGTTTTGAGTTTCAATAAGAATTTTTAAAGTTTGTTGCATCATCTTTTTGTCCATTTTTATCTACTTTGTTGTTATATATTTCAGATTTGTATGTGTATTTAGAGTGTTGGTTGTGGTAGGTCTATGTGGGTATCAACACATTGCATTCGTGGTACTAGAGCTAGAAGATTTTAAGTGTGCAGACACATTCATCGGAGGGAGGCAATTTCCACTAGGATCAAGCTTGTGGGTATTGTGAAAATGTATGCAAGAGGAGCCCACGTGATTAGGGTAGAATTGGAGTTATAAGTGGAGGAAGAAATCTTCCAGATGTTACACGTAATGATAATTTTAGAGCCCTAAGTAGGCAGGTTGAAGCCATACAAGAAGAAACCAAAAGAGGGTTTTCTCGCTAGAGAGAACCTAAAAGTGAAGATGATGAGATTGGAGGAACTTTAGAAGAAGAATAAAATGTTGAAGATGAAGAAGAAAGAGAAACTCTAAATGATACTCTTGTTAAAGCATTGACAAGGATCAAGAAAAGACCAAAGGTTGAAGTTCCTTTCGTGAATGGGAATTTGGATCCAAAAGAGTTAATAGGTTGGATATATGATAGAAAAAAGTACTTTGAGTGTGAAGAAATATAGGATCCAAACAAAGTGAGGTTTTCTAAAACAAAACTAAAAGGACATGCTAAAATTTGGTGGAAAGGGGTACAAATTATAAGAGTCCAAGAAGAGGAAACAATATAATTTGCAAATGGAATGAAATGGTAAAAATGTTGAAGAGAATATTTATTTATATTTATTATTAGTTATATATGTTGAGGAAAATGCAAAGCCTGAAACAAGGAAGCAGGACAGTGAGAGAATATATGGAGGAATTTTATAAAATTCTAATTATAACATGCCATTCTTAATCAAATAAGGAGAAGATAGCTCGTTACATCAATGGGCTCAGAGAAAGTATTCAAGAAGAGTTGGGTGTAATAAGAATTTATATCATGGAAGACACATTCCAATATGCTCTAAAATTTGAAGAAAAGATAAACAAGAAATTTGAGAATAAGAAAAGAAGAAGAGGCCAAGATGAATAGAAAAAGGGAAGATCATACAACGATTGGGATGAGGATTCAAATCAGAAAAATAAATACCAAGGTAGGATCAAGAGTTGGGGGAATGGTTAATCTTATGGTAGAAAAGATCAAAGTTCAAGAGGTGGAGGAAGATCAGGTAGAGGCTTCGAAAGAGGAACTTTCAAAGGAACCCGTTACAAGTGTGGTGAAGAAGGTCACAAGGGCTATGAATGCACTCATAAAGGTGAAAACCAAGGAGGAGGACTGAAAATTAGAATAGGGTAGCGAACATCAATGAAGAAGAAGTCAAATCATCATAGTCAAATTAAGTGGAGAAATGAGAAGTCCTAGTAGTAAGAAGAGCCTTGATAAGTGAAGACAATGAACTTGATCAGAGAGAGAAGTTGTTCAAAACAAGGTGCAAGTGTGATAGAAAAATTTGTGATGTCATCACTGATAGTGGAAGTACGAAAAACCTTGTGTCTAAACAAATAGTAAGTAAGTTTAAGCTTCAGAGGAAGAATCATCCAAATACATAGAGGATAGCATGTGTGCAAAATGATAAGAAACTTTTGGTAAATGAACAATGTTTGGTTAAGTTTAAGATAGGTGGATATTATGATGAATTTTTATGTGACATAATCCCAATGGATGAATTTCATATTGTTACCTAAAGGCCTTGGCATTTTGATAAGAAATCCATACACGATGGATGCACTAATGTTTATTCATTGATCAAGGATGGGGTTAGCCATAAGTTGAAACCCTTGAGTAAGAATGGTAAAAATGTATGCAAGAACACTAGCAAATATTTGGTTATCGGAGTTAAATAGTTAGTCACAAAGGACAAAGATGAATATTATGGATTGCTCATGCAAGTTGTGACAATGTTGATTGCATTCCAGAAGAACTTACAATGTCGGTTCCAATGGAGAAGGAAAAATAGACAAAATCTATCTTTTTGTGAGAACAATGTTGAATCTAATTTGTTTAAGGATGATGACATTAGTATAGGACATAATTTTGCAGAAAATAATCTATTGAAAGATGAAGTTATAAAGGAAGATAATGATGTACAGGTGAAGGGTGGATTGATGGAGATCTCCTGCTTGAAAAAGAGGTTGTTGTAGTTTAAGGTTTTGAAACTAATAGTTTATATTGTAGGATTGGAAAGAAGAATCCCTTGGCTATTTTTCTAACATTGATGTGGATGCAAAATTGAAATTTTTTTCAACAAAACAATGTCTCTTAGAACGCATGAACAAAGAGGAACAAAGTGTTGGAGAAGAGAAAATTGATAGACAAATTGTTGCAGCAGTCCCAAGGAAAGAGGTAATGCATAAATTTAATTATTTTACTAAAGAGGATGACATTGGAGCTTATGGTTTTCTACAGTTTCCTAGTGCATATTGGTGGGAGTTGGATTATGTGATAAGAGGAAGAAAAAGATGAAAGATGAAGGATGGAAGGAACATCAAATTGCAAAGAAAACTGGCAAAGCATATTCGAATAGATAAGACAGAGAAGTGGATTTGAAACAAGCATAGAACTTATAAATATTTATGAGTTTCACTCATGAAACATTTCAATCTACCATGGGTGTCTGATGCAAGGCATCCACGTGGACGGGAAAATGTAAATTTAAAAATTCAAATTCCCCTTTTGGTGTGTAGGAATTGAATGACCATGTTGTGAGATGCCTCTAAAATTAGTAAACATTGAAGAAATAGTGATGTTGTCTAGTAACATATGGGAGTGGGGAGAGGAGATTTGATGATTTTGTTCCAAGTGTTTCTAGAAGTAGTGGTAGCCATTTTGGGGGTAGGTTGCATAAGTTTTTTTAGGGTTGAAGTTTTGTTTTGGGGGATTTTAGTGGGCAGGTTTTTTTTCTAAAGGAAGAAAAGTTCTAGATTTAAAAGAATGATAGAGTTAGGGATTGTATTTTTGGTAGAGAGTTTAACCCGTTGGCTATAGGTACAGTAGGAGAGTTTGACAAAAGACTTTTGAGAAGTCATGTCTTGTTGATAAAATTGTTGTTGTTTAGGTCTATGAGGGACCAAATCAAATAGAAATGCTACAAAGTGAAGATAGTAGGCTCACCATTTTGTAATGCAATTTTGTTTTGAGTTTCAATAAGAATTTCTGAAGTTTGTTGCATCAGCTTGCTGTCCATTTTCATCTAATTTGTTGTTATATATTTCGGATTTGTATGTGTATTTGGAGTGCTGGTTGTGGTAGGTCTATATGGGTATCAGTGCACTACATCACCACCCCTACTAATTTTCAGAGAAAATTGAATGAAAACTATGCTCCTTCACCCGATATAGTCACGACTGCTTAATTTTTGTTGGGTTCAGTCTTGTGTTTTTAGTTTTTTTATAAACTAGATCCTTATATAAGACTAGTGATTGTGTCTTTTACTACCTCCTCTTTTTGTAAATATTGTACTATTTCTTGAAAACATACATTATTGAGACTGCGCATTCAAAGTGAAAATTTACAAAACAATCACGAATGTTGAAGATAATGCACTCACTGATTGGGAGCCAATTAACTCTACTCCTGCTAATATTTTGAAAAAAATGAATGATAATGATGCTCCTTCATCTGACATAATTACAGCTGCTTAATATATGTTGGGTTCAGTCTTTTATTTTTAGTTTTTTTTTTAAACTAGATTTTTAAATAAGACCACCTCTTTTTTAAAATATTATACTATTTCTTGAAAACATACATTTTTTTTTCCCTGTACATTCAAAGTGATAAAAAATTCACAAAACAACCAGCGTGCCCATTGAATCTATGGGCCCAATTCGCAGTTGATTCATTGTATTTGATTTTTGTAGTAGCCATGAAGCGAGTATGTTTATATAATATTCATGAATGTAATCGATGGAGCCATTTTGTTGAATATTCACTCCACTTAGCACAGACTGTAATGGAAAATGTGTACTACATAGTAAACGTAGGGAAGTGTTATATTCGCCCCGTGACTCGAGCACAAACAAAAAGAAAAAGGAATCAAAAGCTCCCCCCATGTGAATGCACAGCCCGAAAAAGGTACGAATTGATGTTCGATTCTCCACGATTCTGCATAAATGATGAAGCATGGTTATCACAACCAAATTCCCAAATCACAAACAATAGACTGCATTCCTTTCAGCCCGACAGATTTTTACGTGCCAAATGCTAAATGCATTTTAGGCAAATCTGAGACGAACTGCTTGAATAGCACTGACTGAGAAAATGAGGGCAGTGATGAGAATACTGTGGATTCTTGGAGTTATTACAACAATGGGATTTGCAGAATCAAGTGAAATCCCTTTCTTCATATTTGGTGATTCTCTGGCGGACGCAGGCAACAACAATTACATTGCCTCCCTCTCAAAAGCTGATTTCCCCCCTTATGGAATTGATTTCACACTTTCAGGGGGAAAACCCACGGGCCGTTTCACCAATGGCAAAACAATCCCCGACATCATTGGTATATAACTTGGTTTGAGATTAAAACAATTTATAAACTCTCATTTGATGGTTCAGATTCTCATTTACTGGTTCAAATCATGCAGGACTTAGCATTGGGAAGACAATGTTACCCCAGCCATACTTGGCGCCCACCACCAAAGGAGCTCTCATTCTTCCTGGAGTGAACTACGCATCAGGGGCATCTGGAATCCTCAATCTCACTGGATCTCTCTTTGTATGTTTTTCAATGCTTTTCTTTTTTCTTGGTGTGTGTTGAAGCTTATATGTCAAATGCAGTGTTGTAATATATTGGGTATGCTCAGAAGCATTATATAGATGGCTCATGGATGGAATTGAATGTTACTCTGTATTTTTAGTTTGTAGGACTCTGTACTAGACAGAAACTAGGATAATGAGCCTAGTGTTTGGGCCGTGGCTAAATTTAAGTTGTTTAGGAAAAATGTATTGGAATGAATCTGTTTTTAGAGCCAAATTGATGTTTGAGTACAGCGCTTTTCACTTTCTCTTTAGGTCTTTACAGCCTCTGTTCCAATGTGAAATGATTATTAGAGAATGTAGTACTCCCAATCTTAGGGATTCCACTTCTTGGGCATCTCCTAGCAATCTATTATGTTCAGATCCTGTGAAGATATCAGAAAACCTAGGGTTCGAAGAATACCCAACAGTAATTTCACCTATTGTCTTCTCAAAGAACTCCAGAGTATCCCCAACAATGTTTTCTTCTCTAAGGATTTCCATAAACTCTGAAATATCCTCAACAGTTTTTTCACCATCTTATTATTTATCCTTTTGTGCTTCTTTTCATCGAAGGTCATATAATGATGAGAAGATTAGCCAGAAATTCTTTCAATTGGGCTGCAAGAAAAGAAAAAAATTGTTTTAGGTAGTCGTTTGATATGTTTAACTGGTATTTCTATTTGATCTGATGGGCACATTATGTGTGTAAATCCTGATGGTCATCCATTGTTTTGGGTTCAGGCCGCTCGTATTGTACTGCAGCAACAAGTTGAGTACTTCGAAACAACGAGGATGGAACTGATGGACATGCTAACCGAAGCCGGTGCTATGAAGTTCCTTGAGAAATCTGTATTTACTGTGACGACAGGCTCAAATGATTATCTCATTAACTATCTTTTACCTGTCTCACCCATGAGGGCTCGTTACACACCAGATGAGTTCCAGGAGGAGCTTATATCTCAGCTTGGCGTTTTACTCATGGTAAGATTTCTCAACCATCTCTGCTCAAAGGAATGAACTTTAGTAAACCCTGAAGGGCTTTTCAATCACGAATGCTAAAAGATTTTATATTAAAATGAAAAGTAAGCCGGTTTTGTTATGTCTAGCCACTTTTTAGTAATTGTAAGAATTTAACATGGCAGCTAACCTTTTGTGTTTTTTCATTATAATTTAACAGAGAATGTTCAGTTTAGGGGCCAGGAAGTTTGCTATAGCGGGAATCGGGCCTCTAGGATGCACGCCATTCGAATTGTCTTTAAACAAATCTACGAATGGCATATGCATTTCTCAGTCCAACAATCTGGTTGTGAACTATAATAGCCGTTTGAAACAACTTATTACCCAGCTAAATTCCAGTCTACCTGATTCTCATTTTGTGTATCTTAATACATACGACGTTGTGATGGACCTCCTCCAAAACTACCAGAAGTACGGTAAGAGCCTGTATTAATACATTTCTCATTTTTATCTACACATCTTTCACAAAAGTGGTACAATTATTCAACTAAATGAAGACCTTAGATTGGGCTATTTGACCCATGTAGTTTAGAGCAATATGGAGGATCCTTATATTACTGTCAATAAATGCAGGTTTTGAGAATCCAAATACAGCATGCTGTGGAGCAGGTGGGCAGTTCAGAGGAATAGTGTCGTGCCTGCCAAACATTGGATTCTGCAACAGTGATCGATCCAGATATATATTTTGGGATGCTTATCACCCAACTGAGGCCACCAATACTCTTGTAGCCAAGAAATTCTTGGATGGCACTCCAAACGACTCTTTTCCTATTAACTTGAGACAACTCTTCTCCATTTGAATGAATTATATAAACAGGTAATGAGAAGCTCCATGGATTTTCAGATCAAGATTTTCTTTCTTGTGGAGGACTCGATTAGAGACTCGCGTTGGAGAAAGAAATAAAAATGTGTTGTCATTAGGCAAGATGAGGCGGCCATAAGTGTGCAACTGCAATAGTTTTTGTAAGGAAGTGTGAAAAACTATATTAATATGGAAGTTGAAGGTTTTTATCAAGTGAATTATAAAATTATATTGTAGAATTGTATCGTTTGCGGGGAGTGGAGGGATGGACACCGTGGCAAACGTATCCATAATAATTATTGTAGGAGAACAGCGGTATCCCCTGCTCCAAGTGTGAATACTCTGTATTATAAGACAGATTTTAAACTTTGAGTGCTCAGCATTGATTTATGAGAGGCTATAAGGATTGAGTTGTTAATAATAATTGTCGTGGCCCCACGTTTCTCTTATTTTAAGTTTTTTTTTTTTTTTTTTAAAACTTTAGGTGTTCGTGTGATTCAGTCTTGCGACCTAGCATCCCGTATTTTGGGCACCAAGGGTGAGCTGAGGCGAGAGTAATTCTTAGAGGATGAACCAAACTGCTCGAGAGTCGAACCCCAGACCATGAGTCGTCCACCAACAACCTCAAACCAACTCCGCTACCCGTGCGGGCTAAGTAAAATAACAATTATAAGATTTGTCTTCGTTGAGTACTTGTACCTATTGTCTATGCACCACCTAGAATGTATCTTTATCTGTAATTATTAATTAACTAGCAATCGCACCTTTGGGTGCAATGGGTATGTCGGTGAGATATGTAAGGTGATTTGCAAAGAACATGTGGTCTTTTTTTTACATATTTTTGTGCAACTAATAAGGTCGGTTGACAAAATATTTAGTTAATGATGTTTGTGCAAGATAGGTCTCATGCTCCATTACCATAAATCTTAACCTTTACCCTATCACAAACATTAAAACATAATCCTAGCTCTAAAGAAGATCATAACTTGAACCATAAACACAATTGTAACCCTAATCATGACATAAACTTAAACCATTATCCTAAACCTAACCCTGCCAAAAACCCTTACTTTAACCATAAAACTAACCATTCTTCTAAATGTAACCTAAATCCTAATCTTTAGCCTTAACCCTAATTAGAATCATAACCCTAAGCATAACACTATCCATCATGTAACCCCTTACCCTAACCGTAATTATAATTCTAAACCTTATTCACAACCCTAACCCCAACCCTAACTCTAACATTAACCCTAGCCCAAACATTAAACCCTAATCCTAGACAAAATCATAACCAAAACTTTAAACCCAATCCTAACCCTAACCATGGTGTAAACCTAAACTCTTATCCTAACCCTAATGAAAACCCTAACCCTAAACTCTAACCCTAATCAAAACCCTAACTCTAACCATAATACTAAGCATCATGTAAACCCTAACCATAATATGTTGTTTATTAATTAATAAATTTAGTTAAATATCTAATAATAAATAATAAACTTATGAAGATAAACATATCAAAAGATCTGAGCACTTCAAATAAACTATGCACACACATATAGTGGGTTCAACTTTGAATCAGGAAGACTGTGAAACTATTTATAAGAATCCAACCGTGATCTAAATAAAACCTTTGAATGAAGAAGATAATCCAAATGAATTATTAATAGGACCGTGTTATGTTTGCAACATGAAGAGAGGGGGAGACAAGGGGAAGATTAAGAGAGAGAAATAAAAAAGGGGGTATGGGGTAGATATTGGGGGTAGAGATAGAGA
>MU223260.1:649803-692444 GCA_018584345.1 Thuja plicata | reverse complement strand
GGGGGGGGGAGGGGGTGGGGGAGGGAGGGAAAGAGGAATTTAAATCATAAATCTAAAAAATGCTTATTGATAATTTAATCTTAAAAACAATTAAAATATATTAGGGAGAGACCTAAGTGATGTTGATCCATATGTTTAAGAGTCTCTAGGCTTTATATAAAGAAGTATAGAGTTTATTGAAGAAAGTTAAAAATTGGCATATAAACTAAAAAAAAGTACATATATGAATAAGTGTGATTTTATTTATTTGTATGCTTCTTCAATAATTTGAATTATTCACTTAAATAATAAATGAACATCCAAATTTTGTTATATTATATTGTTTAAATTTGATTTAATAATATTATATGCAAACTATATAAATACTGTAAATTAATTATATCTTACATTCTGTATATATTTAATCTATATAATATAATTAAAATATATTAAAATACTTAATTTTATAATATCTAATATTAAATATAATTATAATAGTAATTTTATGCAAATTAAATATATAATAATAAATGATATAACATATAATAATATATAAAAGAAATATTATAGATGGGAAAGTGGTAGAAAAAAATCTTTTTAAAGATACTATTTTATAGCACTAAAAAAATTAGTTTAAAACCAAATAGTAAATAAATATGTCATAAAAGAATTGAGGTGTTTTTAAAGGTTAAAGTCATCTTTGAAATGTTTGATTTTATGCAACTTTAAATAGTATGTTTTCCTTCATATAATCTCCTTACATGGGTAAAGGAAGAAATAGTTAAATGCAAAGTCTACGGTGAGTGGGTTGAGTGGGTTCCAACTAAGCACTAAACATACGATTACCATCTTAAATGTCGGCATGCCCTCTGCATGAAACCAGTGTTTGTTAATGTGAAAAATATGCTTTTTACATATTTAACATAATTAAAAATAGTTAAAATATGACAGTTGGATGAATTGAAAGAATATAGTATTTTTTTCAAGAAGGAAATAAACGGTTGAGATCTTTTCAATCGTCTTGCATCCTTTATCAGTCACTTTCGACCTTTGATGCAATTTTGAAGTTGTAAAACTTAAAAGGAATGCCTTCGACATAATTAAAAATTAGAATATAATGACTTTTCTATTTACAATTATTTATCTACATTTCTTTCTTTTTATTTTTCAAGTAAAATAATGTAATGACTATAAATTGGAATACTAATTTATAGGAATTACTTGATAAATATATAGATTGATTTAAATAATAATAATTTCATATTAAAATGATTTTAAGAATTTAAAAAAAATTGAACTTTTTTATATTTTGTATTTGATTGTGGCTAATATAAAATTTTATGTTTGGTTTTCTATAAGTTTTACGAAGTGAATTAGTATTTCACGAGTCCAAACTTATTCTAAGCTTAGAAAGAAGTTATCTTTAAAGACATCCCTATGGTCTTTGATCAATCATGATATTATCAAATATATTTTCAATTTTAAGGACTTGTGCTCATTTCTAGTTAGTTAATTTTATAAATTCATTTAATGTGTCTTATATAATGTTGGCCAAAACTCTTGTTCTTTGTTTTTGCCATCTATTGCCTTCTATTATTTTGTTGGAGAAAAAATAGATTTCTTCAAAGTCGTTATATCCAAGTTGATAATATCATTATTGTTTACAAAGAGATCGAATGACCTAGGACATCTAGAACACATACTATTTTTCTATATTTGGACTTTCAAAAGACTTCTAATCAAACAACTACTTAAAATAAGTAAAAGATTAAGTTCCCCTCCAAACGAGAGTTATGTCAGTATGTGAAAGAGGCCAGTTTTGGTTTGTTTTCTTTTCGAACGCTTTCCATTTCTTTCATCACACTCCCTTCTAATATTGTAGCAAGGTTTTCTAATCTTGGATACATTAATTGCAATAGCTTTTGCATTCCTCACCCTTAACATGACCAATCCCTTTTAATGATAACCAAGCCTTTCAATTTAACTATTAATGTTGAAGCATTAAAAATTGGAGCATGTAAGAGTGCAACCAAAGAAACCTCACAAGTGTTTTCCCGAAGTCTTCCATGAGGTATTTTCATTTCGAACCAGCTAGATGTTCTTTTGGCTCATAATTTTTATAATGATTGCAAATTTGGCTTACATAGGTTGTGAATATTATTGTTTGGTCAATTGTATACCATTTAAGCACATACTCTACAAAAACACTAAGTTCCCCATTGGGTTTAATTTAATGGCATCCTCAATTTATCCTTGAATGGTATTTTCACTTTAGCTTTATGGAATCCAATAATATAGAAACAATCATTTTTAATGGACCTTACTATGTACGTAGCTCTTTGATTAATTTTCCCCTAAATAAGGGATTTTATTATGTCTAACCAAAAGGATCTTAGAGTGCTTATGTAACTCAATTTTGTTAATTTGCATATGGCTTGTTATCATTTCTTTGACCTTATTGCTTCCTTTCTTATTGATTATTTGTGTCAAACCTTAAGACATAATCTATCCTAACTATATTGTAGAGTATGCATGGAGATTAACGTCTTTAAGGATTTAAAGAAAACTATTGACATACAAATATACAATATGCACCATGTGTATTTTTCATTATATTTATCAACTTACCCAACACTTTTTTGTGATGCCAAGCTTCTTACTACAAAATTACAAGCTAGCCTAGATAGTTAAATATAAAACCAAACTGACATCCAACCTAACCACTAAGCAAGGAAATTTTTAAAGAGAAATGGAATAGTGTTGCAAATTATAAAACAAGATATAATATGGCCTAAAGTATCTATGGTACAACTCTAATGGTCCCAATGATGGTGTAGGTTTCAATCCAAAAACAATAATTTTTACATGATTCTACGTTGATAAAAAAGCTAATGTTAAAGAAAATAAATTGGTTGATATGCAACGAATGATTTTTTTAATGGCCAATATTTGTCAATTGACATACTTGAATTTGGGTATTCAAAATTTGGGTAATAGTACAGGCTATAAGGTAAGTTGTATTGGTGCATTTTTATACAATTCATTTGAATCATTGTTAAATTGTCATAACATTTATTTTATTAAACTTCTAAACTAAATAATTTGCCACAATATTTGATACCTAATTAGATCATATTTGGATATTATAAGTAATAGTATAAATAAAATTAATTCACCAACAATATTACATTACTATTGGTTACTTTAAGATCATATCATTATTTTTTAATTACCACCATTGATTTAATTTAAAATTTAATGACTAGGGTTATATTTTATGGGTTAACATATACTCATGGAGGTTTAATCTTAGTCAAGCCTAAAATTATATTTGGGTTATTGAATATTTATAATCTAATATTTGGGGTTAAATTTGGTAGTCTAGAATGCACTTGTAGAAATCTAATGCCCATGGGGCACAAAGTAGAACCCAAAAACAGTTATATAAGGGTGGTCCCACAATAGTGTGTCCCACTTTTTGGCCAACTTTGACACAGAGATCAACATTTTGAGGAAAAACTTCACTTTCGAACACCTATTGCCGCAAAACTATAAGGAATTTGAAGATGATGCAAACTAGGGTCTTTTAGCATTTTCTTTCTAGTTTCTAAATATATTTAAAAAAAAAAAAAATTAAAATTCATTTTTCCTTCTCCTTTGAAAAGTGGTTTGTGTGAAAAAATTGTATTTTTAAGAAGTGACTATCACTTGGATCAGCATAACATTTTTTTAAAATATGATAACGATACATAATTATTTTGAAATTATATTTGTAACTTCAATATCTAAAGGGTGTAATTGGTTTCATTCATTTTGGGTCAATATTTCATAGTTTATTAAGTTCTAAAGTGACAATAACTATAATTTAGACATAAGGTCACTTGGATCGCTCTAACTTGATCTCTATATATCGAAATTCAAATTTTTTTTTATAGAAAGGTAACACACATACTCTTTTTGTACTTATTTTTTATATTTATTTTTTTGTAATTTACTATTTTTCCCGAAACCTTGAAGAGACAGGTTGTTGAATGACCAAACAACCTATGTTTAGTTAAAGTAATATTTGAAAGTGATAACAAACTCAATATGTATTAAAATTATATTCATTAGAAAGCTTGTTCTGAATCGTATCATTTGGCATCATTTGTTTCAAAAAAACATTTGATTTGGTCCTTGTCCCAGGCCTTGAAAGGACAATTTTTATAAGGTTTTTTGTTTTATGAGGGGAAATTTTCATTTTAGGGCCCTTCGCGCGAAGACCCCCTTCGAGCGAACTCACCAAGGAAAATTTGCCCAAATTGCTTGTTTTTTGTTGATTCATAGGGTTCGCTCAAATTAGGTCTAGTTCAAGCGAACCCCCCATTTTATCTAGTTCGAAAAAGCCTATTAACCACTTCGCAAGAAGAGGATACTTTGCGCAAAGCCATCAAAAAATAATTTTTTTTTTGAAAGTCCGAAATCCTTCATCCTAAAAAGTGGACACACTATTGTGAGATCACCCATAAATAGAATCAATAGTAGTAAAAAATTATTTACCGTCAGTTTAAATATTTAATAGTAAAGATCTTATTTATCTTTTTTTATTCATCATTGTTATATAAATGCTTTAAACATAAGTATTTTTGGTTGAACATATGAAAGGTTATTTAAGGGACATCAAGATTTCCTATAATATCCCTTCTATTACCCACCCTTTGTTTCTGATGAATATTATTTTCATTGCTATTTCTAATTATGAGAAAGCTTTCTCAATATCCAAAGTGTTATCCAACTAAATTCCTAGGTATTAGGCTAATCTATTAATAAAGATAAATCAAAAATATTATTCTTAACATTCCTATTATTAAGATGAATATAATTACTAAGTTAAATTGGACTATAAAAGAGAATTATTCCATATACTTATCTTGTTATTCTACCATTCTTGGTGAGTGATTATGATAATTTTTTAGATAAAATGATTTTATCTATAAAATTTTTTTTATCTGCTTTGGAAATGTTAATGGCTTACTTTATTATGAATAATTCTTATTATTAGGTCATTTTTTCTAGTTTTCCTACTTATATAGGATATCTCATTTTCTTATTCCTTCTAAATTTATTGAATTTATAAAAAGAATTTTGGAAGATTTTGTATGGAGTAGTCAAGGCTAAAAAATTAGCTTTATAAGCTTGGGAGAAAGTTTTTAAGCCTAAATTATATGGTGGTTTTGGGATTTGAAACTTTCTAGTTTAGAATTATGTTTTAGGCACATATGTAGCTTCTAAAAAGTACCTTCTAGATTTAAAATGTTGCAAAATACTACAAAGTAATAAATATTTTTATTCCTTTGATAGAACTCATGTCTATACTTAGGTGAAATATTTTGTGAATCTCTTCTAGATCTTTTTAAATATCCAAAAGTTAAATAGACTTGGATTCATGATATTTTAAGTCCTTCCAAATAGATCTTTTCTCTTGGCATATGATTCTTCTAAGTGATTGATCTTATATCCTTCACAAATTTAACCACGTCTAACATTACTCTATTGATCAATATCTCTCACTTTTTTGAAGTTTATTACATATCTTAGAGGTACAATCTAATAAATTTACATCGGAAGTGACTCACATTAAGGTGTATCTCAATCAATATGGAAATGCCTCTTGTGTTGTGGCTAGAGTTCCATGGTCTCCCTTGTTCTCTCGAGGTTTCTTTCCTCCTCGCGAGAATTGATGGGGATAAATTCTTTTTACTAAAGGAAATTAAGTTACTTATTGATAAATGCTTCTCCTCCACCTTCAAAATGAGATTATTGATAATGAGGATGGTTAAGACTTGCTTGTCAATGATCTACCTCTTTGCCTCCCATGGGGAGACTTCTGGGTGGCCTTTTCATAGAATGTCTATCTGGATTGATTCCCAAATGTTCCCTCAACTAGCTATTGATATTTCAATAGCCCATGAAGAAGATGATAAAGATAAAGATAAGGATGATGATGGTTGAGACCCTCTAGTAGATAGATTAGATCTCATTTATGTATTAGGGTAAACTAAGTGATTGAGACCCTCCTCATCCCACTTCTATTACTATTGTTGTTGGTTAGTAAATTAATTTTTACATTTTATGATTTTATAAATTTTTACACTATGTCTTGGATAAATGAGAATAATTTATACTTCATTTAAAATATTTTCCTTTCTAATTTTATTATGTCAAATGTTACATCTGATCATGTGATAGATGTCTTCAATACAAATAAACTAGAACTTGCATCAAAAGGAGATGTAAGGGTTTCACCGATAGAAAATTATGTGTGTTAATATTTAGAGAGTGCAATTTATATGTGCATGAAACATATATTAATTCAATTTACAATATTTTAGCTCTATAATAGTATTTTTTCTTATATTTAAGATACATCATTTTCTCATAAATCTAAATGCAGTTTAATTATTTTTCTTTGCATTACTTTGTTGAAAAAATAAGAATTGAAAAACAATATACAAACATATATCTAAAAAGTTGTTCTTTGAAGTGATATATAGAGATGTTGAGAGAGAGCATGAGAGATGAAGTAAATAAAAGAGAAATAAAGATAATGAAGATGAGGGAAATGAATATTGGGGAAAATAAAAGAAACAAAGATGGAACTGTTTATTTATTCTCATTTTTATTTGTGATAATGAGCGAACATGCAATTTTTTTTTTGGTAAAATTTAATACAAAATAAATATTAATTACATTGAAGTCAAACAAGATAATTAGTGGGCCAAAATGAAAGAAACAATAAAATCTTATTTGATGAATTACAAAACTTTATCTGTACACTGTTTTCACTAATGCACAACCCCCATGATCATTGGCTTGTGATTATAAAAGATGCTCTCTTTTATAAATAATCAAGGATCAAACTATAAGAAATATAAGGAAACATTTTAATGAATTTATGTAAGTTTTATTATATGATTTAAATTTATTTAATTTGTAATCTAAAATACTTCTTATATTTTCTTGAAAAAAATGAATTAAAGAATGTTTATAAGATTATGGTTCCAATATAAATATAAATGCAATTGAAATAGTTAAATGAATAAGATATAAAACTAAAGAAATTTAAACAAGATTTATATAATCCATGTATCTATTTTTCGTATCTATTGATTTTTAAAATGCTATCTTTTTATTTTTCTAAAGAAAAATATTATCTGTTATAAATATTCCTACATTTTCTTAAATTTTTAATGAATTTATGTAAGTTTTATTTTATGATCTAAATATCTCTTGTATTTTCTTTTAAACTAATGAATTAAAAAAGTGTTTACAAGACCATGGCATCAATATGAATATAAATGTAATTGAAATAACTAAATGAATAAAATATTAAACTAAAGAAATTTAAACAAGATCTATTACATAGATAATGTTGTAGGCTTGTGGCCTGGTCTTATGTTTTGTTCATGATTGTAGTTCTGTAGGTTTGGGTTTGCTCTGGTTTTTATAGGTTGGTTGTTGTATGTTTTGCTGATGGTTCCCGGATGGTTTCTAATCTAGTTCATTTTTGTATCTTTTTGTTGAGATTCGGTTTTTGGACCCTATAAAAATAGTTTTCCCCTTTAATCAAAACAAGATCTATGTATCTTGCTTTAATAATCTGGATTAGACTGTGTAAGATCTATGTATCTAATTGTTTAGCATCTATTGATTTCTATAACACTATCTTTTTATTTTTCTAAAGAAAATTATTGTCTGTAACATGCAATGATTAACATAAGAGAGCCTAAGACCTACAAACTCATATGAACCACTCACAAAACCACAATCCAATAAAGGTAAAAATTCAAAGAAATTAAACATGAATTTTTTTATAGCAGTTAGAACATGCAAGGCTGAATGGTAGAAAACACATCGTGCCTATGAACATGTACAAACTTTGTTTGTTGCTATTCAAAAATCACTGTTAGAACAATCCACAATCTCCAAGCATATACAATGTGAAAGAAAAGTTTGTTCTAATTTAAAAAATGAAACCTTATTACTTCAAATAAATGCCTATATTTATAGCCAATTGGTTTCCCAATGTATCAATTTTAAAAAAATATCAATTATTTTTCAAAAAATTATGAAAAAAGCTTTACATATGGTAATAAAGAAAAAAAATACAATACAAAAATAGTGCAACAAGTGATAGTTTTTGCTTTTAGTGAAGTTAAATTGAACATGTGTTATAAATATTATTGGGAAAATTCTAAATAAATTACATGTTCTTTAATTTGCTCTTTTTCCTTTGTTGAAAACCAAAAATTTTGTTGTTACAATCATTGAATTGATTTGTTATATAACATGGATAGCCCACTGTGGGTAATGGATAATGAAATCTATAACTCCCAAGACCCTCTAATTATTAAACTGTATTTTCACATATTTTTCAGTTACTAAGACTTTATTTCAGCAATCACAATTAAATTTTTGCTAATTACTCATCTAAATTTTGACAAAAATGACTAGAAGACCAATTAATCTTTAGTATCAAAATATATAACTACATTAAATTCTAAAATTGTGCCAATTTCATATGCTACTCACTTTTACAATTTAAATATACTTTTATGATTTCATTTAACTTTAAGTAATTTTATATCAATGTGTCTACAAATTGGTAAGTTCAAGCTAATATAAAACTTCGCAAACATAGCAATCCAAGTCAAAGAATTATAGTATTGCAGTATAATTGACTAAATAGACAGATGGAAAAATGAAATAAACTAAAATTAGAATAAAGACTCTTCATAAACTTCATCCATTAAAATTACAAATATAAGGCTCAAATATACATTTAAAAGATCTTATATCCAAATCTTCATTAATCTATGAAAAATAATATAGTAAAGAACACATTTCAATAATAAAATAATCTTGAAAAATAAGACACACAAACTCTTATCCATAAAGAAAAATATTAATAATAACCCAAAACATGCCTCAAAGAGAAGGTGTGAGATTAAAATACTACCAAAAATTTTGATCACAAACAATCTAGCACTAAGAGGAAAGTTTGAATCCTAACTAGACTCAAAATTAGTGGTAGGTTTTTAAGTTTACCCAAAATGGAGTAAATTTGGGAAACGTCGAAACAACAAACTAAAACACATATCTTATGAAGGGCACACTTAATTTTTTTCCTCAATTGTTTTTTTTATTTTGTTGGGTAGCCACGAATGTGAATGAATGACATGACCAAGTAATTTCTAGTTACATGTGGATGCGCAATAGCTGTAAGAGTGGTCTTGTTTCGAGTCTCATACCAAGCAATTTATATTGTATTTTATTTGATCCTAAAGAAACTCTATTTTCATTTGTTAAATGAAATTCCTTTGCTAGAGGAAATTATAATTTCCTTGTTTAATATTTTCTAATTTGCAAGGTTACATATATTCAATAAAATATTCAAAGTTCTTCCTACCACATATTTTTGGCATGTTAAAAACATAGTAGAAGAACCATCTTCTGATTTGTTTTGTTTTGCATGCTCTTCTCTAGCGTCTTATAGAAATTCCAATATGTTTAGGTGACAAAGGAAACACGTAGTTGTCATAGGGAGAAAATATATTGACAAGTTTATTTATTATTATCATATTTTTCATTTTCTATTTTATTCTTTGATCTAATTAAAGAAATTCTATTATTGTTTATTCAATTAAGGCATGATTACCAACATCTCTACCTATTTAGATAGGAATAACATAGGTGACTAACAATTTAAAAAAATGTGTGACATGTTTGACTCGTCACCTTAAAGAAATCTACTCTCATCAAATTCCCAAAGAGCCGAGACATGTTTGACAAAATACCTTAAAGAAATTCGGTATCAATGAACACATCTGGAATTTATTGTTTGTACACTTTTGGAGAATTAGTATCTAGACACTTACTAAATGTAGGGCGAAGGCCAGGTTTTGTTTTTCTAAATATTCAATCTCTTGTAATGAATTTTATTAAGAACTCTCTCAATTTGACTATGAATAACTTTGTATTTAAAATCTAACCATCTTTGATGATTTTGTTTGATTTTACCTCATTTAGAATTGAAGTCATATTGAGGTAGTAATTAATCTCTCCACTTGATTTCTCAAATTTTAGAGTTGTTACATCATATTTTTCTTTAAATCATTATACATGTGGGCAAGCAGCAAACAAAACAATCTCTATATGGGAATAATTCAGTGCCAAAAAAGTGTTTAAAATACTTGGAGTGTAACAATGACTTCCAGTAGAGATGAAATTCATATGTGGTATATATACAAGATAAGCCAGAAAGGGGGAAAAAAGAGACTTCAGTGTCACATCTTCTGTGGAAGATGGCCTAGTTGCACGTTGGATGTTATGGAAATGGAGATTGTGCACAATGAGGAGAGGGAAAGTTTGATGGGGGGGGAAAGAAAGTAAATAGTCACACCCCTCGAAGAGGAGAGGAGCAGTGGTAACTTAGCTTCACATAAAACATGGAAACAAGGCTAAGTTTGATGGAAACAATTTTTCAAGTAGAAGTGCAAGTCTTATGAAAAGCTCTAAATAGGATTGATATTGGAGTGGTAAGTCCGGTAGAAATATTTGAATCTGACCTCCTATCTGAAAGAAAGCGCATGCAAAATCACAAATATTAAATTTAACAACATGAAACATGAAAAATCTTGACAATATTATAAAAGTGTGTGCACATATATTGAAATTCGGGTTGAACTGATTCACAACATATGTTTATTGATTTTAGTGTTCTTTTAAGAAAAATGGGAAGATTTTAGTGTATATTTTTATTTGCGGTAGATACACCTCCTATTTGTAGATAGAGTAGGCAATGATTTACAGTGGCATGTAGAAATGTATTTACAACTAAGAAAAATTATAGTGAAGTACTATTGGATATATTTAATCAATGAATTTAATATGATTTTATAGCTGTAAAATTTGGGGAAAGATTTTACATTAATTAGAAAATATCCAAATAAAATTTGATTTCATTAGCAGATATTCAACATTGGAAATTTTGATTTGAAATCATCTCCAGTGATACACTTGTTAGTTTAAAGAAAGCAAAAGTTGTTTAACACTAACTTGATTCTTTACCGCTAACCTGGTTTGAGGCATCAGATAGGCTTTGTGTGAAACCCCACACAATATAGTCTATCGATTAATAATAATGTATTGGACAAGAGATATTTGTACTGGCAAGTTTTATAGAAATAGTAGGTTCCAAAAGAGCGATTTGATTGACATTAAGAAAATTTGACGAGAGTTAAACAAGAGGTATAAAATGTTCTCAATTTTTTTTAATTTTTTTTCTCTATCTTGTTAACTAAATATTTTTAAATTATGACTGAGATTATGAGAAGAGAGCAAGGAGTTCAAAGAAATACAACTTGACCAAATCACTGTGTGTTTATTATCTTGAAGACAACATTACAAAGTCAAAAGGAATGTGTCATCTTCCATCTCCTTCCACTTACTTTCTTCTTGTAAAATTTGTAACTTCCTCTATGAGTATTTTATGGAAGAGGACTTAAAGTCTTGGTAATGATGTTGGGGTGACCTTTGGCCATCACTCTTATGTTTGTAGGTTTGGTGAATCACTTGGATCTCAATTCTTAATTTTGTTTATAGGTTAGGAAATATAGAATATGAAAAGAAGATAAAGGTTTGTGGGCTCTTATCAATTGTTGGTTGTTGATATTATAGTCATTTGATGTACAAATCCCCACATAAAGACAAGTGATTTGAATGTGGACTTGGATTTGTATTCATGACAAAGTTTGGTGGCACAATAGGTATTGGACTGCATAAAGACCCTCATCTTTAACCATCATTATAATTTACCTGTATTATTAATGTAAATTACAATAAATACATGTAAGCTAATTTACCTTATTCCTTCCAATTAACCCATCGTTATAATTTATCATCATAACTAATGACAAGTGCAATAAATATATAAATGAATGTTTATACTAGCTAAATTTGTGAGAGCAAATTTGTCATGAGTGCATAGATATTTTCCTGGTTCCCTAAAATAGTATAATTTTTATTTTAATTTAATACACTGCAAATATGTCATGAGTGTATAGATATTTTTCTGGTTCTCTAAAGTAATATAATTCTTTTTTTTATTTAATAGATTTTTAAGTTTTCTTCGAGTTATTTCATCTTTGATAATAGACCAAATATTGATAATGAAAAACATGATCAGCTTAATCCAAAAGCTTTACCAATCAGACCGTAGAAATTACATGATTATTATATTTTTCCATCTAAGTAAATG
The DNA here is from genome assembly GCA_018584345.1 of Thuja plicata. Taxonomy (NCBI): domain Eukaryota; kingdom Viridiplantae; phylum Streptophyta; class Pinopsida; order Cupressales; family Cupressaceae; genus Thuja; species Thuja plicata. The sequence goes on along the minus strand of MU223260.1, from coordinate 680,167 downwards.
TAAACAGTCTGCGTGGGTTCAGGAGGCGGCGAGACGCACATTAATTTATTTCAAGAAGATAAGAAAGTTGATGCAGAGGCAGTAGAAATGCATGAATTTCGAGTTTCGAGGAGTGAATGTCGTTTGCGCTCGAATTCATATGCATGCCCGTGACGAATGCTCAGCGACCACAAACAATTCTCTCTTCGACTTGTCCTCCACTCCCACTCTACTGTCTTTTCTTCCTCCTCTCTCTGTCACCCATTCACTCTTCCTTTCACGTGCACCAATATTTCTTTACTTTTGAACTTATTATCATTATTTTAAAACTCAGCATAAACTTACAGAATATCTTCAGTTAAGTCATTTCTTTTTATTTTCACGACTGGAAAAGTGGATGCAATTCAAAACGTTGAGTTTTTTTACATGTTTATTATGATCTCTAAAATATTCTTTGAATAGTACTATATATAAATTATTAAAAAAACAGTAACCACTTAACAACAGAGGCCACAAGTAATAATACTCAACACACGGTCACTAAACACAATGTATGATTTCCAGTACTGAGTATAGTTAAATCCAAAATCAACGCACAGATGTAGGCATTGAAGTTTAAAATTGCACAGTAATATTTTTCATTAAAGACAGCGTTTTTGGATCAAATAAAGATTGAGATCAAGAGAGAGCCATGAGGTCCTTGAGATTGAGAGGCCTTACAAAATCAGGTAACCCCGCATATTGAAGGTTGGCAAGCAAGTAATTAAGGGCATCAGTAGTGTGAAATGCATCCCAAAACACGTAATCTGCACGGTGGAAACACAAGCTGGAAATGGGAGTGCAGGGAAACTCTGCTCTCAGACGCCCTATTCCGCAGCAACTCTCATTTGCATATTTGAATCCTGCATCCCTCAAATTAGTTTCCTAAATTAGAACTATCCTTACATTAAAAATAGGGTTTTGAGAATATAATAACAGCGACTCACCAAAAGCAGATGGATTGTTGATGACTTGAGAAAGAATGGCATAGTTGTCACTCAGCACGAAGCGCGCATCAGAGAATTCCATCTGCAATTCGTTTTTAAGCATGTTTTCCAGACCCTTGTTGAATTCTGTGATGATACCATTGATGTAATCTACACAGCTTCCATTATCTGGGTTTCTTGAACTTATAAGCAATGGCGTACAACCTAGGGGTACTAGATTGGACACTATAAATTTTCTAGCTCCCATCTCATATAAGCTCTGCACCACAAAAAAGATAATCGAACCGGTGATGTGACTTTCCAAATATCAAACCTTCAAGAATATGTGATTGTCATATTAGTGGGTAAGTGGTGTTAAGATTATGTGATGGATTTTTGTGTTCAATTGCATTAAACTATTCCCTCGCAGCATTTCAAGCTTGAGTCCTGCCTACTGAGCTCATATGTGAATCTTAATTAGTATGTCTTCAAATCTATTAAGAAGAGTAGGATGAGGTCACCTTGAGCTGTTCTGAAAACTTTTTAAGAAGCAGTTGCTGGTATTGGTTCACATTGTAGAGTTGAGAAACTTTTGACTGGGAGAGAAAGTAATTGGAAATATAATCATAGCTTCCAATGTTAATGTAGAAAAGAGCTTTGGAGATGAGATGACTAGCATTTTCAGCTTGTTCCATCATAGAAACCAAGTCTGCCTTTGTGTTGGAGAAGAACTCAATCTGCCTCTCAAAGGGTATTCTGCCAATCTGCAAACAGGTATTAGAGATAAATTACCTTTTAAGTTGGTTGGTTATTATGAAATGTGTTGTTTAAAAGCCAATGAGGATTGGTTAGTCTTACTGTACCAAACACCACCTGATATTCAGCTGTGTTGGAATAGAAAAAAAAATCTTTGAGGCCATTTGGAACTTACATATTTGGAGCCAGTGGAAGGCAGAATTCCAGAGCCTCCAGAGGCAAAGTTGACTCCTGCAAGTATTTTTCTCCCATTTGCTTCTGGATCTAAATATGGGACTGGAGAAGGCACCCCCATGATTTGGCCTGCCACAAAAAAGATACACTAATTAACTTCGTTTAAAGTAGAACAAAAGCTCAGGACTTGGGGGTAGTGGAAAATGTAGTTTGTAATTTTGTCCATACAGATGTAATCTGGAATGGTTCTTCCATTGCAAAATCTTCCAGTTGGTAAGCCATTTCCAAAGTCAATGCCATTGAACCAAATATCTGCCTTGGAAAGAGTAGTAATGTAATTATTGTTTCCTGTGTCCACCAAAGAATCTCCAAAGATAAAAATGGCAGGAGCAGCAGAGGCAGTGGCAAGTGTGAATAATCCCATCAATGTAAAAATGGCATGAGACCAAACCTTTGCCATGTATAACCTATCAGTGAACTAAGCACACCAAGGCCTCAAACATAAAACTCAAGTAATTTACCTTGCTGCCAAGCTACAGGGGTGCCTTTATATTATTCTACATGTTATAAATTTAAATGTGTTTTCTGAAGTTTGACAGCTCCATGTTAGCAGAGCTTGCGATCTCTGTTTTTTTGAAAAACAATTTAATGATTTGACAAGAAAGAGTCACGTGTGACATATTCTGCAACATAAAATTGTTGCTTAGCGCATTATGTTTGCCAGTCCATCTGAGTCTTGGGGCCCTCTAGTTACCCAAACTGATGTAGATTCGTTTTCTGATATAAAGTGGTTGCCAGCACCTGCAGCTAAAGATTGCAAATAGTAGAACTCTAAAAGATCAAACGACAAAAAATATCATACAGGGAAATAAAATGGGAGGCAAATTTCCAACACAACAACAAAAAGAAATTCCAATATGTTATCACGTGTTATTTCTCAACCTCTTCCTAGATGATCCTCATGCACAATGACAGCAGAAAACCATTCCCGAAAAAAAGACCCTTTCCAAGCATCCCCAAAACCTCACTCCAACACACTAAAATAGGAGCCCAAGCATTTGCACATTCCCCTAACAGCAACTGACATATTTTGCAGTAGGGGCCATTCAATATCGTACTCTAAAATGAAAATGGACAGGCAGTTGCAGATTCACCTAGCTGCAATTCTGTAAGGAAAATAACAAGCATAAATTGGACCATTTTTAAGAAACTACCGCCAATGGCCTACATTTCCAACATATTTTGAACTCCATAAATCATCCTCCTCTACTAATCTCTTCACTTTCTACAAGGTTAGAACCATCTCTACTTTTCCTCCTGTACTAAAAACTGACAACAAATGAAATGAACATGCAAAATATTGTGAGTCCTATTCTAATCCAACCATAATCAAGGAAATCACAATGTATTCAATCATTACATCAATAGAACACTTCTTCAAAAAATACAAACAAAGTTAGATAAACATTAAATAAACCAAATGTATTCATGAAAAATTCGATTTCATTGTCCTCCTATCTTCCAAGATGTTGTATGGATGGAATGTGGGTGCTCTCAGTTTTGCAACACAAAGCACAAGAGGCGGCTATGGAAAAATGGAGATGGTTGATTGATAAGAGTATGATAATGGATGCAGTGTGAATATGGTGATATGATGGTGATAGGATAACTATGAACTCTCAAAAATACTGGTATGCAAGGGTAGAAGTATGCAAGTTCTCCAGAGGCACAAAATCACAAATGCATTAAGTTCTCAAATGTAAGGAGAAAAGATGTTTTATAGAAACCTCATAAAAATCATGGGCTAGGATTAAGAGGTTCTAGGAGAGTGAATAGGATTGAAGACTAGGTAGGGTCTAGGTGAGGGTGAAAGAAATTAAGAGGCAATAGGAATGAGTAGGTGACATTGAGTGGTAGGTAGAGGAGTGTTGACTTTAGGAATGAGAGTCAAATGAAGAGACATGCAACAAGTGGTTCAAACTCAGAATTTAAGAGTTGATCCACGTGATAGAAGGTCATTGGTTGAAATGAAAAGAAAAGGATCTAGAATTTATAAACAAACTAATGTTTTTATTTCATAAATGGGAAAATTAGGAGATGGAAAATGGTTTAATTAAATAAATAGAAACTTATTTAATATTAGGATAGAACAAACTTAGTGAATTATTTAAATAAATAGAAATATTTATTTAAATAATAGATGAAGAGGCTAATGAATTAATTGAATACAAAGGAGTGTCTATTTAATTAATAGATCAATTTTATTTATTTCATAAGGACATTTTTAGATGTATTTTCTGTGTCCCTCATTGAGACAATGCAACTTGTTGCATTACTTCAAAGGGAAAAATAAAATAAAGACTAGAAACATGATGCCCTAGCCACAGAAGGGATAAGGAAGGATGATGCCCCCTCGAGAGGACATATAGGTTAGGAGAACCCATGTGTGCTCTCAAAAGGAAAGATGGAGGATAAGAATAACAGGGGCTTCACTTAGTGAACTTGAATCATAGCACCTGCGTTCGTGGGATAAAAGAATCCCCCTATTTTCAAAAAATATTACCCCAAACTCCCTTTTTGTCACCCCCCTCCAATACCCCCCACACTTGATTTCTTACATAAACCCCCACNCCACGCCCACCCCCACCCCCACCCCCAAAAAAACCCCTTCAAACCCCTCAATATCAACACATGTGATAGTGTATTGCCCCTTCAATGAAGACCCCGTGATAAGGAGATGAAGCAAAGAGATAAGGAGATGGTAAAATTTATAGTCATAGAAGTGGTTAAGGATAGGAAGAATGATATAAAGGATATGGATATTGATGAATTGATAGAAGGGAATGATGAAAACTTGTGCTTTTTAAGTGTTATATCATCATTGAGCTTATTATGACAAGCAAATGCAAGTATCAAGGAATGATAAAACCAAAATGACTCACATACCATTTACAAGTAAGAAATGTCCCTAATTCGCACTAGAATCATATGTCCTCAATGATTCTTAGATGATCACGACGTGAGATAAGTCATCATGTTACTAAAAAACAATCCACAAACAGCAATCAAGTGACCATGCCCCATCATGGTTTCTCTAGTCAAAGACATCCTTGAGAAACATAGGAAGTATGTCACCAAATATAAAAAGATAAAATCAAACAAAAGATATGATTCACCAACCAAGCAAGTCAACAACCATATAGATCTCTTGCCAAAGTTTAAGTATTTTTGATAGGTTGATAAATGATCGAGATGTTTGATTTTACGAAGGATTCATCCTATAAGACAACTAATACATCATGATAATGTCTAGTTTCGAGAAGGATTCATCCTGTATAAGACAAAAGATAGGTTGATAAAGATTTCTAATGTTTGATTAGGCAATTGATCAAATGATTGAAAGCTAGTTTGATAGGTTGTATATTGATTCATGATTGTGTTAAGTGCAATCTTTCAGGATTGTGTTTGTTCAAAATTTTGATGTCTTCAAGACAATTTATTTCATGTTTTTGGATTTTTGAAAAATTTTAATTTTTTTGGATTTTGAAAATGTTTTGATTTTTTATCGATTTTTTCTCAAGCAACATTTATTTAGTTGTCCCTAACGTCTAGCAAGGCACAAGACATTACGAGTGGATGAATGAAATGATGAGCTAGAAATGGATAAGTGAAGGATCGAGGAAGCTTATGGAATTTTCAAAGACCATCTCATGATGGGATAACATGTTTATCCAAGCTAAGGGATTAAATATGGCATTGTAAGGTGATAACGTGGTTCAAAAAATGGTATGGGGTCCAAAGGAATAGACATGTCAAGATACTTTTTGAAAACATAATTTTTATTTTAATGTCCTTAATTTTGATCAAGATGAAGGGGTCAATTTGGATATGGATAGGGTAAGGAAGACCAAAGGAAATAATGGAGGATATAAGAAAGAAGTTTATAAGATAATGTGTTATGATTTGAAGGGTGTCGATAAGATAAAATGAAAAGGATACATAATGCTTACAAAGATCCTTAACCTTGTCAAGATCAAATATGGAAAAATGGATATGGATGTATATAAGGTTCTATGAAGGATAATGGAAGATGCAATAATAATAGTGGATATGGTGGATAAAATAGTATGGATGAAGCTTGCTCCCAAGTGTAGAGTGCAAAAGGATAATGGATTATGTGTTTCCGCCTGTTTGTTAATATTTCATCATGGTACATGCCCAAGGTGCCATAAAAAAGTGATTTTAACCATAGGACATATTATTTCTCTTTTTTATTTCTTTTTTCTTTTTTCCCCTTTTTAAAAAAAATTGTTTGTCCCTTTTTACTTTTTTTGATTTTTTTTTTAACCGTTTCGAAAGATAATGAGTTTAAGACATTGGATATAGAGAAAAGACTCAAGCATCTTGTTCTTTGGATAGTACCCTTGAAATATTGTCTACAATGTACCATGGCTATTAAAGATATGCTCAAAGGTGTTGCTAGGGTGATAGTAAAGAGGATTAATAAGGATAATAAAATGGAAAGTGGTAAGCCCTTATGAAAAGGATTGGATAAGAAGAATGGAAGAATACAAAATAGGTCTTGGAGAATGGATATGGTGTTGGAAGGTTTGTGTAGGGGTTGATGGAAATTTTGGCAAAATCAATGTTGGCACACGCCTTGAAGGGTGGTGGAATGATGGAGAAAAAGTGGTTTTTGGAGTTTGATATTTAGATGGAGAAAAATGATGTGGATTTTGGGGAACAAGGACAAAAAATGGTTGGAAAAGACGATGGAGGATTTAAGATAGTGGATTTTGGGACAAAGGAACCCAAAATAGATTTGGAGAATGTAAGATGTTTTGATGGAGGTAAGGAGGAAGCCTTTGGAATAGAAAGCTTGGATGCCAAGTTTGAATTTTTTTTAAAGTTCAAGCCTTCTTTAAGTGAATTAGGAATCCACGTAGTCTTTGATTTTGTATTTTCATTGTGGATCTTTAAAATGCATTGTTTTAATGAGAAATTTAGGAAAATGACATTGTCTTTGATTTATCTTTTTTCTTTATGGGTCTTTGTGGACTTTTGGATATTTCTTTTTTCCTTTTGGATAAAATTTTTCTATGTATTTACATGTCTTTTGAATCAGACATGTTGATATTTGAATGTATGTAAATTTTGGACTTGTGGATTATACACTTGACATCCAAATTTCTTCCAAGAGCATTGTAACACGTGGATGGATAAGAATGATATGGAGGTATTTTGGATGAGTTCACATAGATGGATGGTTGGAAGGTTCTCAAGGATGTGTGCCTTTTTTTATATTCATTTATGATAGGGTAAGTGGATTGTGAGCTAGGACTGATGAGAATGGTTGATGGTGGGATATAAGGGCTTAAGATGGATGGAAGAGTTGAAGGCTTTAGTTTTGGGATATAGGGATCCAAAATTGATTTGGAGGAGGGGGAAGGTGTACGTTTGGATTTAGATAGAGGAATGTAGGATTTATGAGGGATACCAACATCTTGAGAGTAAGCTATGTAGCCAAGACCATGATAGTTAAGATTTTTTATTATATAAAGGGGTTCTAATATACCTTGTTCATGGATACCCAACCATTTTCCTTGGTATACAAATTTGTAATATTTTCTTAGAAAAGGGATACTTGTTAATTTAAAACTAAGATGTGATTCCATTTTGAGGTGGAGGAGGCATGTAAGTAATGGTAGAATTATGAAGTAGACCAGACCAAATGAAAGTGGATGAATAAAGTTGGTACATGTAAGTGGGTAATTATTAGCTTGGATAGGGGTGATGGGAACTTGAGGAGGATTAGGTCCATGAAGGGGGTTAGGAGGATTATGACAAGAAGATGAAGGAATTCTTTGATCTTTACATATAAGAGGATCACTGGAGGAATGAAAAGGTATGAGGGGATCATCGTAAGATTCTAGGGAGATGAGATCTTGGTCAAAAGATTAATGCCCGATTGGTGGGCTTTAGTATCTTGATCTTGATTTATTTTAGGACTTGTTTCTTCATACTTTGGATTATCCTCTTGACATGGAACCACTTATAAGGATGGGAGAGGATTTTTCTTAAGTATGCGGAACTATTGGAAGGAATCCAAGTTTGGGCATGATGGGAATGGATTTTAAATGAAACTCTCTAGAGTGGGTTTGATTGGAATTGGAGTACATCATGGCATATGATCTAGGATTTTTGAATCATGTCAGGGACTTGTATCAAGATTATATTTTCTTGGATTTCTATTGTAGATAGCTCTTGAGGGTCAACATGAAAGGTTTCATCATTGGATTCATTTTTTGATGAAGATAGGGTGGATTTTTGTAAAGCTTTAGGGGATGAAGGAATGATGGGAGGAATGGAGGCAACATGTGTGAAATTTCTAGACATAGGTTCATGACTTTGATCATGCTTGGAAGTAATATCTTGTTTCTCTTTAGGTGGGTCATTAGGATCTTTAATTTCAATGATACCATTATAAAGGAGATATTGGATTTTGTTTTTAATTTTATATGTACTTTAAGTCTTATGTTTGTTGTGTCTCTAATATTCACAATATTTGCTCAAAAATCTACATCCTCATGTGGTCACTTTAGGCAATGTGATAATATTTTTCAAAAGAATATCTTTTAAAGCCAATTCAAGAGATTTCCCCAAAGGTGTGAAATTTCTATGATCCAAGGGATGATTGGTTATGCATGCAATTTTTTTAGGAAGTGCTTGGTTTGAGATTTTTCTTTCAATTTTCAGTCATTTTTTGAATCAATTTTAGTTATTTGTTGTTGTATTCTATGATTTCATTCATTTCTTGGAGGTGTCTCTCAAGATTTGTTGTTGGTTTCTATTGGGATTGATGAAAAATCAACCCTACAACTCCCAAGAATCACCTGCATGCAAACCTGTCACATAAAGAGAACCAAAAAGCTATGGAGGCCAAAAATAACAGATCTACAAAAGAGGAAACATATTGTGCAAACAATGGATAAAAAAGCCTCAATACAATAGTATCCTCAGATAATCAACTTAGTGAGAATAATTACAAACATATCAAACCTTATAAAGGTGATCAAAACCCTAAAAGAGAGAAACCTAGGTTGCATGGTAATAATTAATAAAAAAATTAATTATTACATGCCTAAAGTTTAGCTTAAGTAAACTAGAGATAATAAGTGACTTAATAATTAAATCAAAATTATTTAATTAATAAGTGAATTAACTTATTACTCTAACAGTTTGTTTCTTGGTTATTTCCAAGATTGTATGTCATGTTCTTGTCTTTTGAGATCTTGAATTTCTTGAGCCAACGTTGCAATTGGCTTTTCTCTTGTTTGGGTTGTAGATGTGACAAGTGTGATTAGCTTTGACTTTATTATTTTCTTAATTTTTAAACAATTATAAAGAAAATAGAAAGAAAATAAAAAGAATACAAAATCCTAAGGATATTTTGGATAATGTGCCCACTTTTGGTTTCAAGAGGGGAAGGTGATGACATGTAACTGATTGAATGTTTGAAGATGTTAAGTTGATCACCAAAATGCAGAAAGACAATGCAAGACATTAAACCAGTTAATGGATTGTATTGTCATTGATGTCAACTTGATATAATCTAATTGGTTATAATCAAAGCGTTAAAGACTTCAGAGAATTAGAGAGATAAAGATTAGGCTTTCAGTAATGCATAAAAGACAAGCATTCACTATGTGACTTCAAACACTGACGGCTAGTGTAACCTGACAGACAGAGATCACCAAAATTTAAGTCACGATGATGCCCAAGAAAGAAACTTGACGAGAAGAATCACAAGCATACCCGACGGCCAAAATCACAGTGTAACCTGATGGACAGACAAGCCTGAAGGACAGACAACCCTGACGGACAGACAACCTCGACGGAGAAGCCATAGGAGAACTAGAGTGTTGACCAAATCTATCAAAGAGTTAAAACACTGAAGTTAACTGGAGTTCAAAGATGAAAAAATATCTAGCTGGTAGAGCTAAATATAGACTTAACTGGTAGTTATCATTGTTTTCATTGACAAGAAAAAGCCAGAGATAAGTAAAGGATTTAAATTTGTTTTTTCTAGTTGGCAAGAAGATCTCTACGAGATAAAATAGGAGTTTTGCTTTAAATCAAATTGGCTAAGATTGCGGATCACGCCAAGATCAAGAAAATCAAGAACCTAGAAACGGTGATATCATGTCTATAAAGAGACAACTTAATTCATTATGAATTAAGGGGAGTGAATGAAAAAGAGGATGTTGGAGAGAAACTGATGAATAACAACTTCATACAGTCCTGATCAACCAAGCTTAGGAAAGAGCTAAAGATTTTTGTGAACACTGATAAAAAAGTAGAGCATCACCAAGTAGAACAAAAGTGGAGCAAAGGTATTGAAAAGATATATTGATTAGATTGGTTTTAATGAGCTTACAATAGATATGAAAATCTACAAGTATAAGTTGTATATGTGAACAGATCGTACTATTTCATTTTAACTATTGATTCAGAAAGTCTCTTAGCCGAGCAGGATTTAAAGATCCTTTCTATATTGAGATACATCCCAAGGAGTATCAAAAGGTTTGATCATGAAGATAGCATGAGATGCCAGATACCATTTGACAAACTAGAAGAGTTTGGACAAGGAAGGTAGCATATATAGAAATGCCCAATATCAAATGACAAACTAATCTTTTAAATACTCTAACAAGGTCACACCTAACAGTGTGTTTGTAACCTTTAACAGGGTTGGCTCTTCACCGAGCTCACTTCAGAAGAGTGAAAATTTTGGTTTACCAGTCCCCAGTGGTTTTCCCCTTAACAGGGTTTCCATGTTAAAAATCCATGTGTCAATGTGTTTATGAGTCATTACTTTAGTGTTTTACATTACACATAGCTAATCTGGATTGATGGGTATACTCTAAGTAATTTACTATTTTTTTGGTAAATTGAAAGACTGATATTCGGTAAACATAAAGAATAAGGTTTAACAAAGCACCCCGAGCAGTAGTAATTTGATAAGTATATTTGAAAGCATTCATCTTATAGGACTAAAGATAATTATAGGCTTAATATTGTGGTACTAAGTTTTTGGGTTGATTAATTGGAATATTTTTTAGGCCACTGATTCACCCCCCCTCCCCCTCTCAGTTATTACTAATAATTGGTATCAGAGCTTGTGTGCTTAGAAAGGGAGTTTAATAGCTCAAGAAAAAGATCACAAGATGAATAGACGAGATGTGCCCAAGTTGAATAAAGACAACTTTGCATCATGGAAAAGCAAAATAAGACTCCACCTATCAAGTATTGGTAATGATGTTACTCAACACCTTGATACTGAATATGTGTTTCTTACAAGACCTCACACTCTTGAGCAATTAAGAGAAAATAATGAGCATAATTGCATGATTATAGAACTTGCCTCATCACTCTCCGATGTTGAGTTTGAAGATGTCAAAACCTGCACCTCTGCAAAGAAAATGTGCGATAAGTTGAAGCTGGTACATGGAGGAGATGCTAATGTACTAAGAGCCAAGGCAAAAATCCTAAGAGGGAGGTTTGATGACCTAAGGATGAAAGAAGGAAAAAATATCACTCAGTGTAGCTAGAGAATCAAAGAGGTAGTCAATGCTATCCGAGGAGTTGGAGGTGTACTTGGAGAGGAGACAGTGGTAAGTAAAATCTTAAGAACCTTACTGCCTGTATATGCTATTAGAGTATCTGCTATTCAAGAAATGAGAGCATTTGCAAACAATACAGTTACTCTAGATAGTATGATTGGTAGACTGATTTCATTTGAGATGAATAAATTTGATAATAGTGTATTACCATCTATAGAATCTGCATTCAAATATTCTTTGAAAATAAGCAATTCAAGTCATAGACATGCTATTAGAAATGATAGTGAAAGTGATACTGAGGATCAAGGACTTGATGAGATTGAGGCACTAATGGAAAGAATATTGCAAAGAGGCAAAGATAGATAAAAAAGGTAAATTACCACTTGTATGTTTCAATTGTAAAGAGGTTGGACACTTTGCTGCAAGATGTCTAAATAGAAGAAAAGATGATAGAAGTAATGACAGATCATATGAGAAGAAGTTTGATAGAGGTGATAACAGAGATTGCTGAAGCAACCGAAAATCTAACAAAAGAGATACCCGACACTACAAGGACAAAGGGAAGAAAGCTTGTTACCTAGATGAGAACAGAGTTTGTGACACTGAAATTGAATCAGAAGAAGACATTGAGATGGTATTTGTAGCCATGAAGGATGATTTAGATGATGAAGAAGAAAGGTATGTAGAAACTACACTCATATCTTAGGTAAGTAAGAATGATGTTTGGATCATAAATAGTGGCTGCACTCACCATATGACCGGTGATAAACAAAAGTTTGAGACTTTTGAATACTATAATGGTGGTTTAGTAAGAATGGGAAATGACACACCTTTTCAAGTTGAAGGTATAGGAGCTATAATGTTGAATAACCTGATCAAATGTGAAAATGCTTACTGGGTAAAGGGACTAAATTATAATTTGTTAAGTGTTTCAAAACTGAATAATACAGCTCACCGAGTGACATTTGAAAATAAGAAGGCAAAGATCTTCATTGAATCAGAAAGGTTGCTCGAAACCGGTGAGCAGACAAAAGGAAACATTTTCTATCTTAATGACATTAACACCACTTGTTTAATGGCTAGAAACAAAGACATATGGTTGTGGCACAAAAGATTGTGTCATGTGAATTTTGACAACATGATAAAGATAAGCAACAAAAGGAATGTCAGAGGCTTACCAACCATGACTAAGCACGAGTGTATCATGTGCAAGAATTGTCAAAAAAGTAAGATGACAAAGTCTAGTTTCAAGAGTAGAACCCATACATCTAATGCAATTCTAGAATTAGTCCATACTGATCTATTTGGACCCATGAGGACAAAGAGTTACTATGGAGATAGGTATTTTATTCACTTTGTTGATGATTATTCTAGAATGATGATAGTTATGTTCTTAAAAGCTAAATCAGAAGCATTCAAGATGTTTAAATGGTATAAGGCTATGGTAGAAAAACAAAGTAAAAAGAAATTGAAATGCTTAAGGTCGGATAGAGGAGGGGAATTTCTTTTAAATGAATTCACTAACTCTTTCAATGAGCATGGAATTAAAAGACAAGTTTCAGCACCGAGAGCACCACAAAAAATGGAATTGCTGAGAGGAGAAACAAATCAACTGTTGACTATGCAAAAACATTAATGATTGAGAAGAGCATCACTCAAACCTTCTGGAGTGAAGCTGTCAATACTATTTTCTACACATTAAACAAAGTACAATTGAAGAAGGACACAAAGAAGACACCCTATGAGCTTTGGTATGGTCACACACCCAATGTAAGTTACTTAAGAATCTTTGGCAGTCAATGTTATATTTTGAAAGATGATAGAAATGGAAATCTTGACTCCAAAAGTGAAGAAGGTATCTTTCTAGGGTATTCAACCAAAAGCAAGGCTTATAAATGTCTTAACAAGTCATCTAACAAGATCATTGAAAGTGAAAATGTGAAAATAGATGAATTTGTAGAAAAGAATGATAAGGAAAGCAGAAGAGAACCAGAGGACTACAATAGGTTTGTTTATACAAAACCTAACACTCTACCCAAGAAACAGTGTATCTCTCCCAAGAAATAGAACATTGCACCCAAGCATCAGGCTGCAATTACCAAAAATTAGGAAAATTCTCAAGATGATGTTCCAAGCGATGGAGATCAGAACGAAGGTCAAGAAGATGATCAGAATGATGAACATAGAGTTGAACCCAAACTTTCCAAGTATGTCAAAAGACATCATCCACAAAGTCAAATCATAGGAGACAAGAAGGCGGGAATGAGAACAACAAGTAAGTCACTAAACACTAGATGTTTACTTTGTGATTTTGAGCCTAAATCTGTTAATATTGCACTTGAGAATGAAGAATGGGTCAGTGCTATGAATGAAGAAATAGAACAGATTGAGAAGAACAATACATGGACACTAATGTCGAGACTAGATGATAAGAATGTCATTGGTACCAAATGGATATTTAGAAACAAGCTGAATGAGAATGGAAAGGTCACAAGAAACAAAGCAAGGTTAGTATGCACAAGAAGAAGGTATTGATTATGGAGAAACCCTTGCACCCGTTGCTAGACTAAAAGGAGTTAGAATCTCACTTGATTATTTTGCATTCAAAGGATTCAAGGTATACCAGATGGATGTCAAATCTGCATTCCTAGATGGAATATTGGAAGAAGAGGTATGCATTGAACAACCAGAAGGGTTTGTTGATCTAGACAAGAGAAACATGGTATGTAGACTACATAAAGCCTTGTATGGATTGAAACAAGCACCTAGAGCCTAGTATGAAAGAATTCACTCCTATCTTATTAGCATTAAATTTGTAAGAACTAGCAAAAATAGAAATTTGTACTTAAAAGAAGATATCGATGGTAATATTATGATTGCTGAAATTTTTGTTGATGATATCATTTTTGGGGCAAATGAAATGTTATGCAAATCCTTTTCTAATGAAATGAGCAAAGAATTTGAAATTTCTATGTTTGGGGAGATCAAATTCTTTCTTGGTCTACAAAATTCTTCAACAAGATGCAAGCATATATATCACTTAGTCCAAATACATCAAGGAAGTGTTGAAGATATTCAAGATGGAAGATTCTAACCCAGTTGGAACACCTATGGCTACCGGATGTAAGCTGACAAAAGAAGACAAATCAAATGAGGTAAACCGACCTTGTATAGATCAATGATTGGCAAACTAATGTATGTTGTTCATACCAGACCAGCTATAGCACATGCAGTTGGAATAGTAACAAGATTATCTGCTAATCCCAAAGAATCACATATGACTACTGTCAAGAGAATTCTAAGATATCTTAATAACATCGAGGACTATGGCTTATGGTATAAAAGAGAAGGAAAATTTGAGCTACAAGTCTATACAGATGTTGATTGGGTTGGCAACATTGATGATCGAAAGAACACAATTGGAGGAGCATTCTTCATGGGTGACAGACTTGTCACAGGGATCAACAAGAAGAAAGGATGCATCTCTCGGTCTACTACAGAAGCAGAGTATGTGGCTATTGCTGCAAATTGCTCTAATATTGCATGGATCAAAAAGTTGCTGGAAGGTATGAATATGAAGATTCTTGAACCAATAATTATCTACTGTGATAATACAAGTGCAATTAACATTTCTAAGAATCCAGTCATGCATGCTAAGACTAAGCATATTTCTATCAAGTATCACTATCTGAGAGAACAAGTGCAAGAAAAGGAGGTGATACTGGAATATGTTCAATCAAAGGAACAATTAGCTGATATATTTACCAAGCCATTACTGAAAGATACATTTGAGTACCTGAGACAAAGACTAGGGGTCCAACCCTTGTCTATCATTTAGTAAGCTTACTAGAAGGTTGCATCAGCCTACACGTAATCAGAAGATAATTCATGTTGATGCAAACACCAAAATAAACAGCAACAGATACATCTGTACATAGCGAGGTACAAATCTACACCGAATACCAGAGACATTGTATTGCTGATGGATAGGGAAATTCAAGGAATATATTATATAAAGGGATGAACGATGATATAGAAGAAACTTGTTTGGAATTGTTGTCAAAGGGAGATATTATCTCATTATCATAAGGGAGAGAGATTCATTATCATAAAGGAGAGATTATCTCATTGATCATAAAAGATTATATCATTGTCCATGAAGAAAATTTCCTAAGAATCAGAAGGAAGAGTTAATCAATATTCAAAGGGAGAGAGATTGATTACATATGAAATATCCATCTAAGGGAGAGAAGTAAAAAAGGGAGAGAGTTCATACAAAGAGAGAGATTACTGTCAAAGGAAAAAGAGGTTATCAAGAAGAGGAACAGTCAAGGCAGAAGCACATATCATAATAGAGACATTATATGCTACATCTATCTAGTGAATGGATTGAAGACTGAAGAAATCACTCTGCAAGAAACAAACCTAAGCTATTTTGAGCTTACCAAAAGCTAGACATATGTAATAGTTACAATAGGAAAGATTGATGAAACTGTTATATTTCATATTGTATTAGTAATAGTATAGTATGGTAATGTAGTGTGTTGCCATCAATGCCAAAGGGAGAGATTGATGACATGTAACTGATTGGATGTTTGAAGATGTTAAGTTGATCACCAAAATGCAGAAAGATAATGCAAGACATTAAATTAGTTAATGGATTGTATTGTCATTTATGTCAACTTGATATAATCTAATTGGTTATAATCAAAGTGTCAAAGACTTCAAAGAATCAGAGAGATAAAGATTATGCTTTCAGTAATGCATAAAAGATAAGCATTCACTATGTGACTTCAAACACCAATGACTAGTGTAACCCGACGGACAGAGATCACCGAAAGTTAAGTCATACTGATGCTCGAGCAAGAAACCCGATGAGTAGAATCATAAGCATACCCGATGGCTAGAATCACAGTATAACTCGACGGACAGACAAGCCTGAAGGTCAGACAAGCCTGATGGATAGACAACCCTGACGAAGAAGCCAGGGAAGAACTAGAGTGTTGACTGAAGCTATCAAAGAGTTAAAACACTGAAGTTAAATGGATTTCAGAAACAACAAAATATCTAGCTGGCAGAGCTAAATATAGACTTAACTGGTAGTTATCATTTTTTTCATTGATAATATAAAGCCAGAGATAAGTAAAGGATTTAAAGTTGTTTTTGTCCAGTTGGCAAGAAGATCTCTGCAAGATAAAATAGGATTTTTTCTTTAAATCAGATTGGCTAAGATTGTGGATCGTACCAAGATCAAGAAAATCAAGAACCTAGAAATGGTGATATCATGTCTATAAAGAGACAACTTAATTCATTACAAATTAAGGGGAGTGAATGAAAAAAAGGATGCTGGAGAGAAACTGATGAAGAACAACTTCGTATAGTCCTGATCAATCAAGCTGAGGAAAGAGCTAAAGATTTCTGCAAACACCGAGTTAAAGAGCATAACATCACCGAGGATAAAAAAAAAGTGGAGCAAAGGTATTGAAAAGATATATTGATCAGATTGGTTTTAATGAGCTTACAATAGATCTAAAAATCTGCAAGTATAAGTTGTATATGTGAACATATCATATTCTTTCAGTTTAACCATTGATTCAGAAAGTCTCTTAACCAAGCAGGATTTAAAGATCCTTTCTATATTGAGATACATCCCAAGGAGTATCAAAAAGTTTGATCATGAAGACAACATGAGATGCCAGATACCATTTGACAAACCAAAAGAGTTTGGACAAGGTAGCATAGAAATTCCCGATATCAAGTGACAAAATAATCTTTTAAATCCTCTAACAAGGTCACACCTAATAGTGTGTTTGTAACCTTTAACAGGGTTGGCTCTTCATTGAGCTCACTTCAGAAGAGTGAAAATTTTGGGTTACCGGTCCCAAGTGGCTTTTCTCTTAATAGGTTTTCCACGTTAATAATCCATGTGTCAATGTGTTTATGAGTCATTACTTTAGTGTTTTGCATTACACATAGCTAATTTGGATTGATCGGTATACTCTAAGTAATTTACTATTTTTTGGTAAATTGAAAGACTGTTATTCGGTAAACATAAAGAATAAGGTTTAACAAAGCACTCCGAGTAGTAGTAATTTGATAAGTATATTTGAAGGCATTCATCTTATAGGACTGAAGATAACTATAGGCTTAATATTTTGGTACTAAGTTTTTGGGTTGATTAATTGGAAAATTTTTGAGGCCATTGATTCACCCCCCCCTCTCAGTTATTACTAACAAAAGGTGGTATAAACATTCAAGCACATAAGACACATTAACAAATATACTCAAAAGGAAGCATCAATCCTTTCATATAAATGAAATGATGGCCACAAGGTTCAACTATAAGCTTCACGATCTCAATTACGGGATGTCATCTATATACACAAGGTACATGAGGCCTAAGTCTATGGACGGAAGATAATAATGTCAAACAACTAAGAGGAGATGGTAACCCAATCTCCACCTTCACTTCCCAAAGGTACAAATTTATTTGGGACTTAGCTAAGACTAAAATGATTTTACTTCCAAGAGGCATTTCTTTTGATTCAGGACCCACTATTTATAGTCTATCGGAACACAGGATTTGAGGTCGTCCCCTAGAGTGATCACTTCTCTGGGAAGGCCCCCTAAAAACAAAAAGTAAGATCTCTTAATTATGGTCCCCTCAATCTCCTTACGAAGGATGTAAGAGGATAATATACATAATAAAATCTTTGAGATTAAAAGACAAAAGGGGTATACATTAAGCCCAAATCCAAATGTGTATGATAAATTTTAAGCACTTTCTCAATGCGAGGAAGGCACACAAGGAAAATTGACCAAAAGTAAGAAATGATTTTATGATGAATGAAAAAGACAATGATTAATTTTTGGAATGTAAATAAAAGGGTTTGGAACAAGTGCACCTTGATTTCATGCTTTCCAATTTTAACTCTTATGCTCCTTTGATCCACTATCATGAGCTCCAAGCTAGCTTTACAAGCTCAAATCAAGTGTGTGAAATCACGAAAAATGTGATAATTCAAAGAAACTAAATTGCATAAATTGATTCCAGATGATATTACAACTTATAATAGACCCCTTTAAAAGGAGATAAAATTACCTTATAATGGATTGAAATATGTTCAAAAAATATAAGCTCATCACAAAATTACAAAAAAAAAATTGCTTTTGACCTAGTCAACAAGATCTAAGTTTTTTGCTATAATTTTTGCTCCAAAAATAGAAAGTCAAAGAAGACACATCTACTAAAATTTAGAGAGATTTCTAAAAATCTGATTTTTAGACTAAGACCTCTTTACACCATCCCCAACCTACAATAAGAATTTCATGGAACAATTCCAAGTCGTTTGGAAGATTTGACTAGATTTTTTAAAACCGTGTGATTTTATCTTCAACTCTACTTGCACAAAGTTAGCCTTGAAAATTTTCAACAAAAAAACAATACAAGATTTGAATTCAAACCTATAAAAACATAGTTCTAATAGGGACAAGAATTCCACTAGGCATGCTAAAATGACGATGATTGAAATGAACATGCAAAAATATTGTGAACTCTATTCTAGCCCAATCATAAGAAAGGAAATCACAATGCATTCAAGCATCACATCAATGGGACACTTCTTCACAAAATAAAAAACAAAGTTATATAAACACTAAACAAAAAATGCCTCCATTAAATGCTTGATTTCATTATCCTCCTATCCTCCAAGATCTTGCATGGATGGAATGTGGGTGATCTCTATTTTGTAGCACAAATTTCTAGATTTTGTTTTTTACGTCTTTCAACCTCTTGTTTTCATTGTAGTCTCATTTAGTATGCTCTATTTTCTAGATTCATTATTTTAGTTTCCTTGTTGTATTCCTTTTTTTAATTCTTAGTTTTGTTTTTCGTTGCATTTTCCTTTTATTTATTGCCTTTACTTCTTGTTTCCTTTTTTTGGGCTTGTCTTTTGTTTCTTTTTATCCTTACCTTTTGGCATTCTATCTATCTAGTCCCATTGGTTTTAATATTTTTGGGTTTTCATTTTTTATTTTTATTTGTTATCTTTCTTTTATTTATTTATTTTCTCTATTTCATTGTCTTATTGGTTCCTTCTAAGTTTTAAAAAAGTTCCTCTCTTATACAATAGTTTTAATTTATTTATGTCTTTACTAACTCTTTTTGACCCCTTCTCTCACCCTTCCCACTTTTTTTAGTCAGCTTGAGTCTACAACTTTGATAATTTTCTCACTTCCTTTTAATCTCCAACATCCTAATGATGGTTCATGGAGTGTTATCTGAAATATTGATGCTAAAAAACATTTACACAATCTAAATCCAAAACCAAATAACATAATAGAATGGAGATGGTTGATTGATAAAAGTATGATAATGGATGTAGTGTGAATATGACAATATGATGGTGATAGGACAACTATGAACTCCCAAAGATGACATTGTGTAAGGGCACAAGTATGCAAGTTCTCCAAGGGCTCAAGATCAATACAAATGCATTAGGTTCTCAAATGTGAGGATAAAATATCTTTTATATAAACCTTGTGAAAATCAAGGGCTAGGAATAAGAGGTGCTAGGAGAGTGAATAAGATTGAAAAATAGGTAGCGTTTAGGTGAGAGTGAAGAAGATTAAGAGGAAATAGGAATGAGTGGATGAGATTGAGTGGTAGATAGAGGAGTGTTGACTTTAGGAATAAGAGTCAACCAAAGAGAAATGCGACGAGTGACACAAGCTCAAAATTTAGAAGTTGATCCATGCGATTGAAGGTGATTGATTGAAATGAAAAAAATGATTTAGGAATATGTGAAATATACCAAGGTGTTTATTCCATAAATATGAGAATTAGGAGATGGAAAATGGGTTAATTAAATAAATAGGCATTTATTTAATTTTTGAATAGAAAAAGCTTAGTGCATTATTCAAATAAATAGGAATATATATTTAAATAACATATGAAGAGGCTAATGAATTAATTAAATAAATAGGAGTGTCTATTTAATTAATAGATCAATTTTATTGATTTCATAAAGACATTTTTGGGTGTTTACAAAAGTCATTTTTGCTTTCCCCATTGCTTGTCTAACCATATGTTGTTTGTTTGATAATTTGTTGCGCTTGTAGACAAACAATTAAAAATATTAATCTTTTAATGAGAGTCAAAAATTGTCATAGGTGCTTCTTGCTTCTCTACATTATAACATTAAGGCATTCTTATTTTTTTATGGCTTGTTGTCCTGTCATGAACTATTAAGACTCCATTTTTCTCTTTGTCTATGTCGAATAGCATATCACTTTTGACGTGTTCAAAATACCATGCCTTTCACATACACTCCTCACAAAGACATTCCCTTTTAAAAACACTTCTTTGTCTCTAATGACGATTATATTCAAATCTACAATATATTAACCACATCTAGAGATTGGTAGCATTTCTCTTCATTACAATTTTTTTTATCTCTTCTTCTTTCCCATTGTAATCAGTCCTTAGGGTAATATAGCTCATCATCTTCATCTCACTCGTCGTCTTCATCTAATTCATCTATCTCCTTTGTCTAATTTTTTTTCATATAAGATCTTCCATCATCTAGAAATTATGAAAATTCTTCAAAAAATTAATTTTTTCCATGTCCAAAAAACAATATATCCTTTGACTAACCCTATATGTTGTGGTTTTCTTATTTAAAAAATCTATGGCTCACAAAGTGGGAATTAATTTCTACCAATAATTTTCACCTTATTATGTCCCTTGAATGCCTTTGTTTTAACTCTTTTTCTTCTTTACTATTATTACTTTCTTGTTTGTTGTTTTATTTTGCCTTTCCTTTAGCTAATTTCTTATTCCAATAGAGCTATAATGTATTTAACATCTATATTGTCATAAATTGTAAGCTCCTTAGGGGTGTGTACAATTTCATGATTGTTTAGCACCCACCTTAGTGTGTTTCTATTTTAACACGCATAATGAAACTTCATGTGGCACTTCATGAACACCTAAAAAAATTGATGTAGCCCTTATTTTTGGGTGTGCTCCTTTATTATTTCTCCAATTCAATCATTTATTTCCAAACATGGGCCCTACGTTACTATTTGTGGCCTTTGTTCTCCTTTTCGACCCCAATATCAGTTATACCTTAGAAATTGACATCCCCTTGTTATGTGGGACCTGTGATCCCACTTTTGTGCCCAGGAAAGGGTGCCCAAGGCATCCTCTTGCCCAATGTTTTGCTCCAAATTTGAATCAAGGGCCCGTCTTATGGTTTTAGCGGGCTTTCAAAATCTATGTCAGCCTCCAAATTTTTACCCCCAAAATGTTGTGAGAGGTATAAAAGCAATGTATCTCTCCTTAGTTTTGTAACCGAGATCAATATTTCAAGAGGTCTCCTACAATTTTGCATTCAAGCATTCTCAAGAAACATTTCATGCATTCTAAGGTGTTTTCAAGGAAATCTTCTTTATGGATCAAGCTTCTTTCCCTCATTGAAGACTAAGCAAAGGAGTCCACCATCAAGGTAGAAGATCATAGTACAAGAATATACATTCAATCAAGCATTCAAGTCTTCAAGTTGTTCTCTCTCTCTTTTATCAAAGCATTGTGGCAAGCTACAATATCCATTACACAAGGTTTTTTCTTTCATGATTTCCTTTTGAGTTTTTGTGTGAGGTCAAAACTATTGTATCAATATACTTGATCATATTCAAAGAAGCATTTTCATTACCAAGGTATGATACACTTCATTATTCAAATATAGCCTTTTCTATATTTCAAGGTTGATTCCAAGCCAGGGGTTGCCAAGGTAAATCCCTCTACACAACCCTTTTCTCCATTTTTTTTTTTTGTGTAAGTACAGGTGAAAAACCTACCGTTGCAGATCTAGAAAGTACAAGACTTGATGGAAAATCTAGAATTTGGATCGTTGGATAGTATTGGGAAAAGGAAGGCTCAGGAGACCTCTTCCTAGGAACAAGATGGCTCGGGAAACCTCTATTAGATACAAGGCAACACACACAACTAAGAGGGGTGGGGGTGAATCAGTTGTGTCCCAAAACTTAAAACCTCAATCAAATTTTAAAGTGTAAATCTCATATCTAAATGATGAACATTAAAGAAAGATCACAACACATTAATCAACACATAACACCAGAAATTTTGACGTGGAAACCTGATTAAGGAAAAAAACCATGATGGGGATCCAACCCACAAGATGATGTACTCTGTTAAAAGCACTATACCATGTTATGAGTATTACAAGGGGAATGCACATGCATTCAAAAACACTTCCTAGAGCTCACTACTCAAATACAACAAGGGATACAACCCAAAGGAAGGCTCACTTCCTTACAAAAGGTAGATGGACAAAAATCCTCTATGGACCACAATCCAGTAATCAAGAACTGACTGATAACATCTTTGTTATTTCAATACAGTTCCAATGAAGTACATAATATATCAAATCTTTGCCTCAATTACAGATTCTACTCATACCTCTTTGCACAATCTCTCATACACACACATGATCCTCTCAGCAAAAGGATATTACATCATTATATTTATACAAATTCATCAAGTTATTTCTTCAAGATCGACCAAGGACCTAAATTATAAATATTTAATCAAATACAATATAATCATCAATGTGATCCAAGACATGTTGACAAAGACATAGTAAGAATCCAAATCTTGATCCTTGAACACACTCCAACTCCATAAATTACACCTCAATCCATCACAACACGCTACACCACCATGTTGTCCAAGAATAATAAGAACACCAATACGCCACAAGAAAATTATGAAATCTGATCAAATATCTCGATTTGATCTAGCAACATGAGTAGGAAATGATCTAGAAACATCAGCAAGCAACGTGAAATTCCATAGCAACAACTAAAACAATTGTCTCAAAATTCACCATTATCTTTGCATTGTTCAACAGGAACACCAATTAGTAACCTTTGTCACTTAAGAAAACTAGCTTGCTAGCATCCGAATCATGAACTAATCAAGATGAGGACACACATCCATTTCCTAAACTCACCATTAGGTTAGAAACCATAAATATTGTATAACTGAACCACACTGGTCCAAATATTGAAACATTGTCTATTCCTAAACATCTAAAATAACACTCTTTGATCAATCATACATAACTCACTCAAATCACCATGTGAACCTCTTTAAATTGACATAAGTCAAATAAAGACATTGCTGAAACCATTTCTACATTTTCAACATCTGATCTTCAATACAATATCCATACCAAACCAATATTCTCACTGAACATACTAAGAACACTAACAAAAATAAAGAAATATGTTGACATCAATGACACACTATCAACGTTGGCACATATATGCATGATAATCCAAAAATCTCACCCTTTGGCATTGATGGCAACATATGATGTGAAAAATGATCAATGCACAAAGAAATCATATCAACAATACTACCAACAATATCCACAATATTATCTTTTAAAGTCTCTCTACCAAATCTTCTCCACCTGAGAACAATCTCTCCCCCTTAGTGTCACACTTTTTTTCACATGACTATGTCTCCCCCTTTGACATCAATGACAAAGAAACATATATGCACTAAGTCATAGAAGCCAAAAATGTCATAACAACTGAATAACATACCTCACAAGACTAACTACTCCCGATGAGTTGCAGCCACCCAACTATCAATCTAGATCAATAATATTTTTTGTAAGAACACTAGACAAGTGCACATCAATGCATCTCTAGCTCTTATCAGGAGGGGAAATCACCCCAAGCTTACCTCGGAGATACTCAAAAGTATCCTTTGGAAAGGGCTTCATGAAAATATCAGCAATCTTCTTTTTAGTAGACACATATTCCAATTCAACTTCCTTTTCACTAACCTTATCTCTCAAGAAATGATACTTGATAGATATATTATTTGTCTTTGAGTGTAACATATGATTCTTTGAAATATTGACAAGACTATAGTTATCACAATAAATATCAATAGGCTCATCAATACTTACTTTGTTATCTTTTAACATTTGCCTCATCCGTATCACTTTTGTACAATTAACAACAACACCAACATACTCAACCTCAACAATAGATTTTGATATACAATTTTTCTTTTTACTTGACCATGAAACTAACCTCTTACCCAAGAAGAATGCACCTCCACATGCACTCTTTTTTCCATCCACATTACCTTCCCAATCCACATTAGTAAAAGCACTCAATGTAAAATCCTTATCCTTACCATACCACAAACTATAGTAAACTATTCCTTTCAAGTATCTAAATATTCTTTTGACAAAAATAACATGTGATTCTTTAGGCTCTTCTTGAAATCTAGCAACAATACAGATTGCATTCAAAATGTCAGGCATGGACTATGTCAAGTACAATAATCCACTCATCATTGATTTGTATCTTGTTTGATTTATCTTGGGGGAATCATCATCCTTTGCCAATTTGCAGTCGGTAAGCATATGAGTACAAAATGGTTTTGAATCTTCCATACCAAACTTCTTCAACAATTCTTTCACATACTTAGATTGAGATATGAAAATACCTTTTTGTGATTGTGTAATTTGCAAACCAAGAAAGAATTTCATATCACCTATCATGGACATCTCAAATTCTTTTTGCATATCATTATCAAATTCTTTACTCAACTTGTCATTACCACATAAAATGATATCATCAACAAAGACTTTAACAATCAAAATATTATCATGATCAATTCTAAAATACAAGTTACTATCAGTAGTAGATTTATTGATTCCAAGCTTCAAAAGATACTTATCTAATCTTGCATATCGGTATCTAGGGGATTGTTTCAATCCATAAAATGTTTTCTTCAATCAGAAAACCATGTCATTTTGATTAGTCAAAGGAAATCCATCAGGATTCTCAACATAAACTTCCTCTTCCAACTCTCCATTCATAAATTTAGATTCAATTTAGGAAGACTATCACCAAATTCTCTCATCTCAAAGGTAGATAATTTACCAACCAATGTGTCTTGTTACTGGTGCTATGGTCCTAATGTCTTCAATAGGGACAACCTTGTAATTGTAAGCAGGAGGCAAGGATCTAAGAACCTTAGAAATAATTTCATCCTCATCCAATGTTCCATCAAAACATATGATTCCACAAATAAGCTCATTCACCTTCAGTAAGTAAGAAGTAATGTTTTCATCCTCTCTCATCTTCAATGATTCATATTTCACTTTCAAACTTTGTAGCTTGGATTGCTTCACACATGCATATCCTTCATGAAAAACCTCTAATTTTGTCCATATCTGATGTGCAATCTCTAATTCCATGAAATTTATATATTCCATATCTGACAAGGTACTCAACAATGATTTTTTTGCTCTGATATTGTACTCAAATTGATTCTTCTCATCTGCAGTAGCAGTAGAAATATTTGTAGGAGGATTGTAAGATTTATTTGTGATCTCCCAATTGTCTTCTTCAATGTATCTCAATCGTGTAATCATCTATCCTTTCCATATAGAGTAATTATTGCCTTCAAATCTCGGACTGTCCTTAAAAATTTTCATCCCAGATCTCCTCAAGCGATCAAGATTCACAAAGAGGACTTATCTCTAATACCAATCGTTAGAAACAAGGTAGCACACACAATTGAGAGGGGGAGGTGAATTAGTTGTGTCCCAAAACTTAAAACCTCAATAAACTTTTAAACTTTAAATATCATATATGAATGATGAACATTAAAGCAATATCACAACACATTAATCAACACATAACACCAAGATTTATGGCGTGGAAACTCGGTTAAGGGAAAAAACCATGGTGGGGATCTAACCCACAAGATGATGTACTCTATTAAAATCACTATACCATGTTAGGAGTATTACAAAGGGAATGCACATGCATTCAAGCACACTGCCTTAAACTCACAACTCAAATACAAAAAGGGCTACAATCCAAAGGAAGGCTCAATACCTTACAACAAGTAGATGGACAATAATCAAATGCGGACTACAATCCACTAATCAAGAACTGATTGACAACATCTCTGGTATGCCCATACAATTCCAATGAAGTACATAATACATTAGATCTTTTCCTCAATTGTAGATTCCACTCATACCCCTTCGCACAATCTCTCATACACACATGATCCTCTCACCAAAAGGATATTACATCATTACATTTAAAAATTCATTAGTTACTTATTTCTTCAAGGTCATTCAAGGACCAAAATTACAAATATTTAATCAAATACAATACAATCATCAATGTGATCCAAGACATGTCGACAAATACATGGTAAGGATCCAAATCTTCATCCCCAAATACGCTCTAGCTCCATAAATTACACCTAGATCCATCGCAACGCGCTACACCACCATGTCAGCCAAGAACAATAAGAACACCAACATGCCACAAGAAAAATAGAAAATTTGATCACATATCTCAATTTGATCTAGAAATGAGAATAGGACACGATCTAGAAACATCAACAAGCAACATGAAATGACATAGAAACAACCAAAACAACTCTATCTAACAATTCACCATTATCTATGCATTGTTCAATGGGAACACCAATTAGTAACCTCTGTCACTTAAGAAAAATTTCTTGCTAGCATCCAAATCATGAACCAGTCAAGTTGAGGACACACATCCATGTCCTAAACTCACCACCAGGTTAGTAACCATAAATATTGTATTACCAAACCATACTGAAACATTGCCTCTTCCTAAATATCCAAAATAGTCATCTATGATCAATCATCCATAACTCACTCAAATCACCATGTGAACCTCTATAAATTGACATATGTCAACTACAAACATCCATAAAACAATTTGTACACTCGCAATATCTGATCTTCAATAAAATAGCCATACCAAACCAATTTTCTCACTGAACATACTAAGAACACTGACAAAAATAAAGAAATATGTTGACATCAATGAAAAAACATCAATCTGAGCACATATATGCATGATAATCCAACAATATCCCAACAACCTCTTCCTTTAAATTCAGCTTCAAACTAAGACCACGAGTTAGTACTATTGTCTGGTTACTATTTTTGGTACTTATAAGTTACTGTTTGTTTTCTATCAATTAGTGTAGTCCAAAAATAATTTACTTTTTATATCTTGTCTTCTATCTTGCATTACCCAATCATATTCCTCTAAGTCGACTCATTCTAATCATTATTACGAATGATCATTGACCCACTTAGTACTTAAGTTGTACTTGAGCCTAGTGTGTCATTTTCCTTCATATGTGCAATAGGAGATAGGATCAATCATCCTTGCATCACATTTTTTATTGTACAACATCATAAAACAATTCCTCTAAATTCATATCCATGACCACAATATCCTATGATTTATTAAAATAATGTATCACAAATATTCTATTCCTTTAGCATTTTAGAATGTTATAATATCTAGAGTAGTATATATTCATTCCACAATCCATATTGGCTACTATTAGTTGCAAATAATAGAACAAAAAAAGAACAAGCAATAAAAATAAATCATACACGGAAATAAATGGGGAATTAAATTCCTAACACAACAAATAGAGGAAATAATGTTATTCTAATTGTGTCCATTTCCCTATATTTTAGATATCATGTTATGTCTTGTACACATTCTAATAAAATTTAGAAGTGCCTTAAAGAGTCTCTTCAAGGTAAGCCAGATAAAATGAGAAAATTCAAGTTGGAGAATGAACTTATGAGTCTTAATCCTTTAGATTTTAATAATATCTAGGACTTCTTCACCAAACTTAATACCTTGGATGATTGTAGTAGTTTTATTGTGGGGTCACCAAAGAGGATGGGTAGCTGGTTCTTTTTATACTTGCTAAGCTAGGTCCTAATTATTCAATATTTGTTTTTTTTCCTTTTATACTACTATGGGTTCCCTATATATTTAAACAAAATGCCTTATCTTGATGGATTTGGAACTCAAATCACAAGTAAACAAGCCAATTGTCACACCTAGGAACATTGAAGTCTTCAAAGTCATAGGCTCTTCTTGCAAAAGATGTAAGAATCAAAATAATAAGGGATTCAAGTCTAATGAGAAAGCAAAGGATTCATCTTCATACATTGTCATTGATTTTGCTTCCTCTTCTAAAGAGGTCGAATAATCTATGAGGAGGAAGATAAAATGTGCATATTTCAAAAGGCCAGAACATGATGAGAATATGTGTTATGACAATAAGATTGACTAACCAACTTATCTTCTTTAGAAACACCACATTGTGTTGCCCTCATTGGTGCCTTCTTTTTCTTCATCATCCCAATCCACAACATCTTCATAAAAATATTCAAAAACTACAAGAGTTACAAATGGGATAGGAAAAATGAAATGTAAAGAACTCTTAGCCTCTATAAATCTAAAATTTGGGAGATGGGTGACTTCATTCAGGATCATATTATCATGTGGCATCATTTATTAGAATGCTCTCTTCTTTTGAGCTTTGTAATTCCCCTAATATTTTGATGGAAAACACCATGTATACATCAAGGTGTGTGAGAAAGGTTATATTGAAATGAGAGAAGAAATTTTTAATAATGTACTTTGTGTCTCATCATTTTCATCTAATCTCCTTTCAGTGTATCAAATCATACATGTGAACAAGGTAAAATAGTCAAGATTTCACTATTGATTCACTATGCATTAGGGGCTTGGAGATTAGAGAGATCATTTATATAGGGATGGTTGATAATTCATCTCATTTATATCATTTTATCATTTTTATCTTGATGATAACTGAAATATGGTGGAAAGAGTCTCTTAGCCTAGGGATGCAAATTAAGAACTTATTCATTCACATTTCCAATCTTGATCATTTTATTGAGGAACAACCAACAAGGTTCAACTTCAGTCCTAAAGGAGAGTTGAACACATTGGTTATTTGTTCCCTTTTTTATTTTTATTTGATTGGATATGACAAGATCTAGGTAAATTGATAAGAATTTAATAGCATTTAACATAAACAACAAGATATAGAACTAGAAGCCAACATAGAAGTATATATCTTGAATTAAGAGACATAGAAGAACTTGTGATAGCGATCAAGCGAAAAATATGCTAGACTATGGAGAAAGGTTCCCTACTTTGAGGGTGTCTTCATCAATGGAGGGTTTTAGATTCTAGATCAATAGGTTGTTGGATGATATCAGTTTTGGGTACGGATCATGATGTTGATATTCATGTTTTGTCACTGATGTCAACATATATTACTATGGAGAGGACAGACTGGTTACTTGACTGGCAGAAGTGTACGAACACTGTATGCATGATTGAGAATGATCGAAGTTGGATTTATGCAGAAGAATGTGTCTTCACCTTATTCCTAAGGTCGCTTGGCTTTATGTTGCATATTACGGATGTTACAGTTGATTTGGGAAAAACTGGTTTCTGGATTGTAATTGTGATTCTGGACAGAGCAGGTCTCTATGTTTCGAGCATATCTTTCTGGCAAAGACATTTCAGATGAAGTGAGCTTACTAGTGGACATCCGACATATGTTGGAATAATGGGTTGAGTTTTATTATTGTTTGATGACTGGTGATGTCATCTGTGGCGTGTATTCTAGAGAAGACCTTATTGTTGAGATTGCTGATACGCAATGCAACCAAGATCACCTGCATGCAAAGCTGTTACACAGAAGAAGAAGACAGAAAGAGGATAGAAGTAATCAGACAGCTATGGCGGCCAAAATGAAAGAGACTGCAAATCCATTGAAACAGAAATGATTTCTATTAACTAAAATATTTACAAAGTAATCTCCTTATGAAATACAAAGATGACAATCCTTATAAAGGATGTCGAAACCCTAAACGGGCAACTGCTAGGAAATAGAAACTTTCCTAA
>MU223260.1:637333-649096 GCA_018584345.1 Thuja plicata | reverse complement strand
AAAGTAGAAGAGAGGCACTTTATCTCAGTGCGTTTACAGAATACAAATGCATCAGAATGAGCATGCAAGCTCAGAAGTCAGAAAGAAGAGTGCACAAATAAACCAGAAGAAGAGATCCCCGGACCTGAAGAGCCAAGCACACCACCAGAGGGCATAAACTGCATATCTCGGAGGTGTAGAAACCTGGAGTAGAATCTGGAAGGAATACCTCTGCCACTGAAAAGTACACAGAACCAGCTTTCCGACGATATCTTGTTTGCCGAAAAAGGAGTCCGGATGAGCCAGATATGACTCCCGGAAGGCAAAAAACAATATCGGACTTCAACAGCAAAAGTCGCTATCAAAACGGTGGAACCAAAACCTGCAACCTCCACCATCGGAAAGTGCTCGGAAAGATCTTTCTGACGGTATATGGAAGTCGCAAAAAGACCCCCGTATGCACCCTATAGAGAGAAAAATAGACAGGTAGGTCTAAAATGCCCTAAAGGGCTACAAACTGCCCTAAGGGCTAAAAAAAATGAGCCCTCCGGTCGCATGGAGAGCGCCGGGGGCTAAACTTAGGCCGCTGGTCGGCCATGTGACCGCGCGGGGTGCTGAAAAGCCCGCGGGGGCTGCAGAAGGGGCTCCGCCCGAGCGGAGCAGAGCAAATGCGCCACCGGAGGGCAGTAGGTGGCGGGTTCCGGGGCGGCGTGGGCCGCTGTGGGTGGGCGGCGGCGGGGGGCGCCGCTGAGGGGCGCTGCTGGGACCGCTGTGCAGAGTGGCGCTGGCGGGGCGGCCGCATGGGCGGCGCAAACAACAGGCGCCGAGATGACAGCGGAGCGGCAGGTGCAGGACGGCTCCGGCGGTGGAGCAACCGCGGAGGGCGGTGAAACAGCAAAGGCCGGAGGAGGGCGCGCCGCCGGGGGCCGAGCTCGGGTGGAGCGGAGGCGGCCCGACGGTGGCGCCTTTTTAGCAGAACTACACGCGTTTCCAAAAATGCATTAAAACACAAATTTTTTTCGATTTTTGCATCGATTTGCGTGTCCGTACGGCCCTCGGAGGCCCGAAAAAATTTGCCTGAGGCCCCGGTGTCCAAAAAGGACGTGCCTTATATGGTTTCTGGGGTTTTTGGGCCTTCCGGACACAATGGTGGTGTCCGTTTGAGCCCAAAGTGCCTCCAAAAATAGAGACCCCCCCAGAATCACAGAGAGAAGCCGAAAAAGCTTCTAAAACCCTCAAACCCTCGAAGCTTCAATAAACTCGAACAGCCGGCAGCAAGATGGCTCTGATACCATGTTGAGATTGCTGATACGCAATGCAACCAAGATCACTTGCATGCAAAGCTGTTACACAGAAGAAGAAGACAGAAAGAGGATAGAAGTAATCAGACAGCTATGGCGGCCAAAATGAAAGAGACTGCAAATCCATTGAAACAGAAATGATTTCTATTAACTAAAAGATTTACAAAGTAATCTCCTTATGAAATACAAAGATGACAATCCTTATAAAGGATGTCGAAACCCTAAACGGGCAACTGCTAGGAAATAGAAACTTTCCTAAAACTAAAGAACCTGCCTAAGTGAAACTTAAGCACTAAAGAGCAATTGCTAAATTACTCTAACACTTATTGTTGGCCGACTTCAGACATGTATCGTGTAAAATGAATTGTGAGCATGAATTGTGGATCTAGAAGTATAAGTGATGGATTATATTTGATGTTTACTTTTTTTAGGTACCTTGTGTATCTTAGCAAGGGGTTATATAATTATTTGTACATAGGAAAGCCTTAATTGGCTGACCTGATTAATTATTTTTATATTAGGAAAGATTAACTGGCCGACCTAATGAATTATTGTAAGAGGGTATATATGAGTGATCTTTTCTTTTGAAAAGATGTGACAGAGATCAAAAAGAAGAGAAGTGAAGACTACAAAACTTGTTTGACTACTAGATGTAGAGCAGAGTTTATGAGAAGAGTACTTCATTGGAACTAACCAAGAAAAGATAGTTGCTATCAGACAGTTCACTAGATTGTATATTTTCTTTATACACTTGTTCAAATTATGAATCCTTGAGGGTGGTTTTAACCTTCTTTGGGCAGTGTGCCTAGGTAGTGGGCCTACTATTTCTCTTGAATCCTAACATGGTCTATCTCCTAACAGGGACTATGTACTGTAATGTTTTAACAAGCTCCTAACAGGGATAAATATTTTAATAGTGATACTATACTCTCAGTACATTATTTGTGGGTGTTAATTCCCACCAGGGTTTTACCTTTAACAGGGTTTCCTTGACAAAAAGTATTGTGTTATGGTATTGGCATTTACTGTGTTATCATTTACATTTTTAGATATGGTTTATAAATTTTAAAGTTTAATAATCTATATCATAACTGATTCACCCCCCCTCTCAGTTATCTTGAGGACTATTATTCCTAACAGAGGCAAGCTATAGATCTATCTCACACAAAGCTTGATATTTATCGATGGATGTTAATGCATGCCTTCGAGGAATACATAAAACTTGATCATAATTGCTAAAACTTGAATGCTTGAATCCTCGATTGCAGAATTGTGCTTAATTGCCTTGAAAATACTAGATTGAATGCTCAGTTGGAATTTACAGATGTCTGTGATATAAGATAAGAATTAAAATCAGAGATGAATTTTTATTTATATGCAACATACACCTTTTTAGGTTTACTTATTAGTTAAGGCCAACATTGGGAATCACTTTCCCACTACTTGCAAAGCCAATCATTATGATTTCAAATTTGGGGCCAAAATGCTTGGATATGGGTGCTAGGCATCTTATTCCAGGAGGATAGATCACTAGGTGCCCTAGTTTGAACATTCTAGGCCATAAAATGGTCATTGAGAAGGGGATTGCATTGAACATCCAGAAGTGGTCCCAAAATTGAGCATAATTAGACATGAATCAAGAACATGAAGCACAACCACCAAAGTGATCCCAAAGTGGTCCCAAAAGTGATACTTATCTGATAAACATAAAGTTTTTTCCATTAGTATGCAATGAGAAAACAAGTTGTTCAAACCATCGGTTACACTATACCGAAAGTCAGGTTTCCAGTTCAAACCGAAAATGCTAAGCAAGGAGAAAACCGATGACACAATTTTGCAGTGTAAACAGAAAGTGCAAACTGAAGATGATAAAGTGGAACCCGACAAGAGTAAACTGACAGTGGAACCCGATGAGCAGATACAGTGCAAACTGAGAGAACAAACAAAGAGAAACACAACAGACAGTTCAACCAGGAACACCGAAAGACAGTCTAACTGATTTCAGAGAAAACAGAGCATCATACACCAAAAGTCAGTTACATCCCGAAAAAAGTGGATCTGACTTCTACATCAGATAAAAAAATTGTATTCTATTTATAGAGTCTTGATTTTTTTTTAAACCATTACTTAAGGGACAAGAAACATTATTGTAATTGTTTTAAATCAGTCTAATTGATTAATAACATGCAGACTAGGAGATCAAGGTCAGTTGTAAACCTTTGATCATAGAGTTAGTTTTGTTATAAGTGAAACTTAATTAGGTCAATCTATCATTCTTTATCAAGGATGAGAGGATGAATTAGCCACCGAGCACATCTATGGATCAAACTAAGAGTTTCAAGAAGCAGAACGACAAAAGATGAAATTAGTTATCAATAACCAAGAACGGAGGCTACCGAACAACATAGGTATTAATCAATCACAATAGGTGATACATTTATACATGTGAATTGTAATGGATCTGTAATCAACAATTGTTAGACTGCATACACTTAGTTCAATGTGTATTTTTGTCTGCATTCTAACAAGTGTAGCAAATAGAAGAAATCCTTTCAAGGAAGGTGGATTTAACAATCCTATTGTAAATCTTTTAACTGAGTGCACACTAAACAGTGTTGCTAAAGCTCTTAACAGAGTAGACCTTAACAAGTCTCCACAGATACTTACCTTCTAACATGGGTTTTCTACTTTACCATATATTGTGTTATGAGTCAATTACTTTCTTGAATGTTTCTATGAATGTTTACATGTTTGATTAAGTTAAAGAATTTATATACCTTACACAAAAATAGTATAGAACAGATGGTTGGATAAACAATTGATTACAGAAAGGATAAAGGTTAAAAGAGATAAATAATTTAGAGGTATTGATTCACCCCTCCCCTCTCAGTATACACTTCCCATTATTTCCAACAATTGGTATCAGAGATAGAACTCTAATTTGGAAAGCTTAAAGACTTGAGAGAAAATATCATACATTGGAAAAGTACAAACTTGACAAAAATATTGATAATCAGAAGCTAGAAATTCAGATCTTCTATGAGCAGTATAAAGAAGCTAGAATCAAGATGAGATAGTTGTTAGATG
Organism: Thuja plicata; assembly: GCA_018584345.1. Taxonomy (NCBI): domain Eukaryota; kingdom Viridiplantae; phylum Streptophyta; class Pinopsida; order Cupressales; family Cupressaceae; genus Thuja; species Thuja plicata. Next base: position 644,729 of record MU223260.1, on the reverse strand, counting down.
AAAGAAAAATTATGGCATCTTTCTATAATGAAATAGATTACCATGAAGAAGAGATACCAGATCTATTTGAGTCTTCAAGATCTACTACAAGCAAAGCATCAGAAACATCAAAGGAAAGCATCACAAGCTTAAATGAAATCAATCAACATCTGGCTGGACAAGTGAAATCTCTATAAATCAGTCAAGAGATAGATGGTAAGAATGATTGATGTCATGAACAATGCTAGACAAGCTAAGAAAGAGAGAACACTAGCTATTGACGATAGAAGAAAAATTACTAAAAAGCTACAAGAGAAAGAGTCAGAAATATAGAGACTTACAGAACATCACCATGAGATTACAAATCAAATTATTCTTATGAGTCAAGAGGCAAAAAGAATGAATGTTGAACTCATTGAAAGAATAGAAGCTATCGGTAAGCTAAGGGAAGAAAATGAAAAGTTGAAACAAGAACTCAGAATTTAGCAGCAACATAATGAGATAATTAAGAGAGTTGAAGAAAGCAATAAAAGAATGGATGATTTTCTTGATGGACAAAGGAGAGCCAACAACAACACTAGACTAGGCTATATCGAGAATAGAGAATCACCTAATCAAACAGATCCAAAGAATGTCTATGAAAATTAGAGACCAAGAAAGCTTACATGCAATCACTATGGAAAGCAAGGCCACACATCAAATTTATGCATGAGGAGAAAAATGAAAGGTATTCCTAAATCCACATCTTCATTCATAGGAATTTGTTACAAATGTAACAAGAAAGGACATAAAGCATATGACTGTAATTTTGAGGTGACAATACCAAAGAAGGAAACCTACAAGGACAAATAAATACTACTCTTGAATGCTAGAAAAAGAAAAAGCAAGCATGGAAGCCTAGAGGTCAATAATTTGCCTATCAACTAAATAGAGTCGGTAACCAATATGTATGGGATTACAACACTTGGGAAAATTGTACAACATGTGGAAGATTTGGTGAAGTTGCTGCAAACTACATGAGACAATGGACAATAAAGCCTAGAGGCTGGACAAACCCTAGAATGGCATGTTTACACTGTCATAAAGTTGGTCATCTCAAGAAAGACTGCAGAGACTGAATGACAAAGACCAACACCTTTTCCAATGGAAACACCATTGAAGACATCAGGAAGATGAGAAACAAAATGTGGAGGAAAGCTACAAACACTGATGAAGCTGGACCAAGCAATGCAAATGGTGACACCTTATCCAATGGATCTGGTGACATCACCACCCCCACCTAAGAAGAACTAGTAAGTATGGAACTGCATTATACCAAGTTGTATTTTGCATCAGTTCCATTATACATAGTTGAAATACCAAATTAGCATGATTATAGATGCACTATGGTATTACTTGTTAAATTCTGTGAAAACTATTTCATCGGTTAATATAATACCAAAATGCATCGGTATACATTCAAAGTTGAGGTGTCTACACTTACCAAGAATTGTCAGTTAACATGTAAAAGCTAAAGTTGCTAGTGTAAACCGAGATCCGTCGGTAATCAAGTGAGTTGAAAATTTGTCTTCGCCATACACTAAAACCCGTCAGTAAAAAGAAAGTTGAAAAGAATGCCTGAAGCATCATGTTGTCACCGAAAGAGAAGTTAGTGTTTCAACTGATGACTCCGTCTTCATACACTGAGGAGTGGTTGAGCATTAATGACTAAACTTAGGGCAAAATTCTATAAATAGATGATGGAAGGGTTTCATTTCTCACAAGCAATTTGAGCAAAGTGGCCAGAGTGAAACCATAGCAAGAAGCGACAGCATTGCAGAGCTACTCCAACCCAATTCAAAGCACTCCAAGCATTACAGTTACAGCTACAGAGGTTAAAATAAGTACCAAGCATAAATGAGAACTATATTTATCATTTACAAAAAAGCCCTAATGTTAGAAACAATGGCGACCACATCAAGAACCACTAAGCTGAAGAGTATTAAGAAGAACAAGGTCAAACTTATCAAGAACTTTACATGTCAGGAACCACATTACAAGATTTGTCCAGAAGTTGCCTCACAACCTGACAATGCTGGAGCATTCTCATGAATATCAGCTAGGGTTTTGCTTGTCAAAGACGTGCGAACATACATACACTGCAAGATTGCAGAGATTGGCGATTTGGAGGTTGAGAAAGCTTTCAAGAAGCTATGCAAAGATGATGGAAATATAAAAAAGATGCACATATGAAAGATGTTGATGAAGTGAAAAAAGAGAAGGATGAGGAAGTAAAGGCAGTTGATACCACGCCAAAGGACACAAAAGGTGAAGCTACAGAAACACCAAAGGTTGAAAAGGAGATGTCCTCAGATAACTGATAGGCAAATACCAAGAAGTAGGAGAAAGGTACAACACCTCAAAATCCATCTAGTAGCACATCAGACCAAGCAGAGAAGCTGGCTATGGTTTTGTATACAAGTGGAACACATAAGAAGAAGAAGAAGAAGAAGAAGAAGAAGAAGAAGTTGGAAGTCACACTAGATGAAATCATAGAAATACCAAAATGTGACCCAACAACATTAGACTTTGAATCTCTCCTAGAGTATGGAGAAATCTGCCAAAGGAAAGCTTTGCAAGAGAAGCTTAAGAAATAGCACTGAGATTCATTGGTACTAGAGAACACAAGGGACATCTTGATTCAGTTTGTTCCCAAAATAGATTTTGATCACAATGCCCCCATACCAGATCCACTTGTCGCCCTCATTGAAGCAATTAAATTGCAAAATGTTGATGCAGAAAAGGCAATTAAGGAGCGAGAAGAGCAGAAATTTCAATACAAATTGACATAAAATATCAACCAAGAAGTGGCAGAGAATAAGGTAAAGCTTTCAAAATTATCAGATCAATTAGATCCAATAATAACTGAAGTTATTTCCTTAATACATAAGCTATGCACTTTAGAAAAGTTTACAAAGGACAACAATGACAAGATAGCAAAGATTGAATCTAATCTAACTACAAGTGCACAAATTCTAACCATTGGTGGAAATGCAAACAAATTGCATTATGAGAAAATCATTGAGATAAAATGGTTAAGACAAGAACTTTGGGAAGCAGTATCACAAATTAGAGAGGAATTTACTGAGATACAGTCTATACTGTTAGCGAACCTCACACTTCTGCAGACACACCTAAGTTCAGCATGGCAACTTATTGCCACCCCTGATATGTCTATAACAGACAACATCTATGACATGCATGCATGGATAACATTGGAGCATATGGATCTAGAACATCTCAAGGAGAAATGGGAGAAGATGATGGAGGAAATGAAATCCTCACAGTCTCATATTTTTGATAAGCTATAGGTATACACCTTTTCCCTTACTATCAAAAAAGGGGGAAAAGTAAATTGATATGTACAAAGATCAATAAAAGGGAAAAAGGAAATAATATGTATAGAGACAGAGCATATAGTAAAAAAAGGGGGAAAGTAAAAGGAAAAGGAGGAGATAGTATAAAGACAAGTGTATGATATACATATACTATACTATACCAACATATGCATAGGGGGAGTCATGAAATGACAAGGTATATACAAGGTGTTCATACTATAAATTTTGATAGTATTCTGCACATATCATTTTTTGATACTAATGTCAAAGGGGGAGATTGATAAACGTAAATTTTTTCCATTAGTATGCAATGAGAAAACAATTTGTTCAAACCATCAGTTACACTATACAAAAAGTTATCTTTTCAGTTCAAACCAAAAATGCTAAGCAAGGAGAAAACTGACGACGCAATTTTGTAGTGTAAATTGAAAGTGCAAACCGGAGATGATAAAGTGGAACCCGACAGGAGTAAACTAACGGTGGAACCCGATGAGAAGATATAGTGCAAATCGAGAGAACAGAAAAAGAGCAACCCGACAGACAGATCAACCAGGAACACCGAAAGATAGTCTAACTAATTTCAGAGCAAACTGAGCATCAGACACTGAAATTCAGTTGCATCCCAAAAAAAGTGGATCTAACTTCCATGTCAGATAAAACAATTGTATTTTATTTATTTATTGTTTAACTAATTAAGAACATGCAAACTAGGAGATCAAGGTCAAGTTGTAAACCTTTGATCATAGAGTTAGTTTTGTTATACATGAAACTTAATTAGGTCAATCTATCTTATAAATAGATATTGTAATCATTCTTTATCAAGGATGAGAGGATGAATGTAGCCAACGAGCACATCTATGGATCAGACTAGGAGTTTCAAGAAGCAGGACAACAAAAGATGAAATTGGTTATCAAGAACCAAGAACAGAGACTACCGAGAAACAGAGTTATTAATCAATCACAATAGATGATACATTTATACATGTGAATTGTAATGGATATGTAATCATAAATTGTTAGATTGCATACACTCAGGTCAATGAGTATTTTTGTCTGCATTCTAACAAGTGTAGCAAAGAGAAGAAATCCTTTCAAGGAAGGTGGCTTTAACAATCTTATTGTAAATCTCTTAACCAAATGCACACTAAACAGTGTTGCTAAATCTCTTAACAAATTAGACCTTAACAAGTCTCCATAGATACTCCTAATAGGGTATATCATCAGAAGTGATCAAATTGTAAGCCTTAACCGGCCCCTTCCAATCTGCAGATAGTGAATTTTTTGTGGGTGTCATCCCCACTGCAATTTTTGCCTTCTAACAGGGATTTTTTGTGTTACCATATCTTTTGTTATTAGTCAATTACTTTTTTGAATATTTATATGAATGTTTACATGTTTGATTAAGTTAAAGAATTGATATATCTTACACAAAGATAGTATAGAATATATGGTTGGATAAACAATTGATTACGCAAAAGATAAAGGTTAAAAGAGATAAAAGTTTTAAAGGTACTGATTCACCCCTCCCCTCTCAGTACACACTTCCCATTATTTCCAACACTTTTCTACCATTAAAGTGAGGGATAATAGAGAAGAAAAAAGATACTTTCATCATGACATTCAAGAGACAAGACAACACCAAACCCCTAAGACTTAGGATTGTACCAATTTGAAATATCAAAACAAAAGAGAGCAATAAGATCAAAATACGTAACACACACATGGATCATCCAAAAATAAAATGGTATGGTATCTAGGGCTAGTAAGATCCATGAGAACTTACTAGGATCCATAAAACATAAGGCATGACCTCTAAGACTAGTCATGTTACAATTAGAGTTGCATAGATCTAGCATGTTGTGTCATACTAGGTGACTCATGCTAAGATGAAGCTTTAATACACGTCTAGAAACATGCATTATGTTAACTGGGTTTCACAACAATAGAGATTACAAAACAAAGCTCCTCTTTTTGTTGGGTAATTTGAATATGAAACTGCAATATGGACCTATCGTAGTGACACAAAATAAATTTTTTTGTATAAAAATAAATGTGTGTGTTATAGTTACACCAAGAAAATCACGGTGTGTGATAAAACCGTACAAACCAAATTTATGGTGTACACACAAAATAACACACATAACAAAGTGTATGCCCCCGATGATTGTATGCGCAAACCAAGAGAAATTGTTTTAAGACAACTTAAATCAGAATACAAGTACATCACAATAGTGAAATGCCCTAAACATAGGTAAATCAAAGGCAAAAGTCACATACAAGATAAGAGCACATAAGACATCCATGATATAGGGCTAGCATGTGTATCGAAAAAAAATAATTATATCAAAATGATTATTTTAAATTGGCCTCACCCCCCAAATGCAATGGAAATACAAGCACATAAGATGGACAAAGGGTATTTTTTGTTCAATGTGGAAGAGACCAAAAAGCATCATCATCCCCAAAAGGCAACACAAAATTCCTTTTTTTTCAAAATCACATTTATGCCATAACATGTATATGACTTATAGAAGAATAAGGATACACTAGAGGAATGTCGCAACAAGATCAACCTCTTTGTATCCTTGTGCCTCAAGGATCATCCAAGAGATCCTAACAAATACAATACATGACAAGAAACACATTATGAGAATTACATTGCATGCAAGTAAACACACAAAAACAAAGTGTTACTGCATGAACGTGATAGTCTAGTGAAACATCTACCTACTAATCTTGCTCACCATTATATAAAGATGGTGGAAAATATGCTAAAGGATTTATGGCGAGTACAGTATATTGAACTATGTGTAGTACCAAACATGGACCATACTCTAATGATGGTTCACAAAATGTGTTATTAGTAGCTAAAGTTAGCACTTTTGAAATATAAAATATAATTCATTATCATTTTCAATAGTTTCAACCATAATATTAAAATAATCATCCAAATTGATATGTGAATTGATAGTAGGATAAGAATCCCTTGGAATCAATGAATTCAACTTTCAACAAGGTTGGGCAAGGTAAGGCTCCTCCCTAGTGGTGGTTGATGGTAGGGTTGTGAAGCCAAGGTCAAATTAGCATTCATTGCTTATAGGAAGGCTCGCTTATCGTAGAAAGATCACGAGCTTCAAATCTTGGACTATGATTTCATTGATTAGGATTCACAACTTATGTAGAAGGAGGATGGATATCACTCAAAGTTGCTTTTTTTTTTTTTAATCTAAGAATATAAGGATTATCTAAAATTTGAGAGACAAAGAGAAATATAGTTGGTCTCAAATATTTTCCTATTTGTCCTTTAGAGGATTACAAAGGTGGAGTCACAACATGCATACTATGAACTTTAGGAGTCTAGGGAGGATTCTCAGTCCAAGATGTGGTTTACTTGCTAATATCGAGGTGGGAAGAGCTACTTCTATATCCATAGATGTTGAAGGGTCCTTAGATATAGAAGTCGAAGTGGGTCCCAAAGGATTACCTAAGGATTTAACTTGAATACTTTCTGTTCATGTGTAAATGGGTACCTGTCGGAATGGACACAAACAATCAATAGATCATTATATTAGCATCATGGGGTTAGTGAAAAACATGAAAAACATAGGAAACCCACTAAAATCGATCTATTGCCTTCTAACTAGAAAGAGTATGATTAGTTGCATATCAGCCCTCAGAATATGCTCCTAAATCAGTGACCAATACTATCCTAGCACGAAGGATTTTAATTGAAAAGAAGCTAAATGATGGTAAAAGCATGCAAACTAGCTCTAAATGATGAAATAACAATGAAAACTAGCATGAGATATAATAGCATGTAATTCTAGAATGAAAATGGCAGCATAACAATGCAATTCTAATCTTGAGTGAAGGCTTATTTGCTCTCAAAACAGGCTTCTATTTATAGAAGAAGGGGAGAGAGAGGGGGGGTACAAGGTTCATTTATGAATTAGGAGGCCCAATAAATGAATATGTAAGAGCTATTAATGCCTAAGGCATTAATAAGGCATGGGAGAGACATGGGCTTAAGGTCTTCATAT
>MU223260.1:606417-628978 GCA_018584345.1 Thuja plicata | reverse complement strand
ATTTAATTCATTTAGAAATATAGGAATTAATTATTTAAACAATTTAATTGCTTTTTAATAATTAGAGGACTATAGCCATTTTAATTAAATTAAATAGGCTAGGGGAATGGGTTGAATGCAAGTGATTTATTTGATTTAGAGATTTATTTAATTCCTTTATAATTAAATACTATAGCCATGTTTGATTTTGATTTGATCTGATTGGTCGAGATTGATTTGAATTATATGGCTATAATAGATAATATAAATTAGTGATAAAAATCACCTAGGACATTAAATTGATTAAAAGATTTATGCCAAGCAGTAACAGGGTCGTTTGGACATAAATCGAGGGTATGATCACACTTAGGGCAAATACGGTCTATAGTTGCGACAGACCGAATTTAGGTGGTTACACTTTCTTTCCTCTAAAATTTGGTAGGATAGGAATAGGACATCTTCATGAGGTTTTTTTGTTGAGGTTATTGAGGCTAAAAGTGATCAATTGTAGAATTCTTATGGTTAGACAAGAGTTGGAAACCACTATGATGTATGGTTTTGACATGTCCTTCAAATGGGAACTTCAAACACTTGTAGAGTACGAAAGGGACTGCCTTCAAGAATATGAGCTAAGGATGACCTAAGTTCATATGAAATTGATCCAAGGTAGGGACAATGGTAAGAAGAGAATCAAAGCATTTCAATCCAACTTCAATAGGAATAGAGATGAAGCCAGTGGTGTAACAAGTGAAACCATCATGCACCTTTATCAAGACTTAAAATTTATTGAAAGTGTCTTGATATATAATTCATATGTCTAAATATATTATTTTCTAACCATGTTCACCATAAAAACTAGATCAATAAGCACCCAAAATGTTAGTTATTATTAATTCTAGTATTGATGTATATTGGTCCATGAGGTGCATTCTTTAATATATCATGTGAGGAAAAGGTTATATTAGGTTCTTGTTAGGCTTGAGTTTCTCTTGTTCTATCACATTCAATAAATTTTTAGCTAGGTTGAATAGTCCATTAAGGACTACCCTACTACCAATATTAGGCTCAACAACATTTGTGGAATGGGAAGGAAAAGGATTGGTAAATTTTTTCAAGATTTGATTATATGGCGCTACAGATTTATTCTCTTTATCCTTTACACCATCCACTACAATGATATTAGAGTGAACGAGGTCTTCAATTTCATTTTTAAGATGCGAACATCCCCATGTATCATGTATGGGTGTGTGATGATATTGAAAGAAGGCCTTTGGAAGATAAAGATTTTAAGGTATCTATGTGATGGATGGGGGAAGCTTCATCAAATTTTTATCCGATAATTGGACCTCACAATAGTGTGTAAGGACATAGAAAGTGGTGTGAAGTTGTGATTATTTGGTTTAAAAGAAAAGCAAGCTATAATAGGAGGTGTTGTAGCTGCATCTTGACTTTCAATGTTGTTGGAAGAATGAGTGTTTATCTCAATGTTTTTTTTTCCTAAAGTCATGTGGTAAGTTTGATGACCCTTTTTAGACTTATCAAATGGATTCATAGATGAATACATTGATTTTTTTTCAAAAATCAGCTTCTAGTTTTGATGCTAAAAATAATTACACAATCAAAACCAGAAGCCGATTTTTGAAATTCTTGTGGAAATTTGTTTGCATTAACATTCATATAGACTGACCTATAATTGATATTTACAAAGTGTTGTATATGGGTGTGTGAAGGATGAGTATTTCATAAATAAAATCTTCTTGGCAATGTTGTCATTGATGTCAACAATATAGACAAATAGAAAAAAAATGTATGAGATTGTTTGAAAAGTTGTCATTGATGCCAAATTTTATCACTATCAAAGGACACAAATTCAAAAGTTAAAAAACATGAATACATTGATGACAAGGAATTTAAAATAAAGTAAAATAAATATGGCTAAATTCTTTAATGCCCATTTCAATAGCATACAAATAGAGACAAATTACTTGAGATAAAAATGAAGCAACAATTGATTTTATCGAAGCATCAACTCCAATCATAAATGAGACTTAATAGTCAACTTCATGAAAGTACAATTTTATCATTATACATGTATGGTGCAATCACCATGTTCCTTTTAACATATATGATAATGCACTATGAAATTGTATACATATGATAATGCATAGTAATTAAACGGTGTAGCAATGGAAGTAAATATGTGCAGTGATTTTGATTGAAGAGAAACAATAATTAAGGTGGTTGACTATGAGGAAAATATGCAAGTTGAATTCATGGAGCGTGATGTTTTGCAACATACATAATCTAGATTGCAATGTATGGTGGCAAGAAGAAAAGATAGAAGCAATTAAATTTCATTATGCTTTATTGATATTCATGTTTCACTTTTCACTAAAGAGTGTATTTTTAATTGTACAATAGAAAATAATGATCAAGGGGGATCAATCCAATCTCCTATTGAACATTAGGATTATAAAACCACCTCAAGACAAATATGATTGAAAACACCTTAATATAACAGGTGCCAATGCAATATCGGTGCTTGAAGGGTTTTGGTTCCTTTTGTTACTTGAAATGAGGGAAGAGAGATGAATGTAAAGGAGCTACAAATGACTAGATAACTGATCAATTCACCAAAATTTGCAAGTGAAAATGCTAGAGAGAGATCAAAGAGGATTTTAAGTGCACCTATGAGTGATGAAGCTTCAGATATGAATTATGTATTGTTGTTGTCTCGCAAACACCTATAATTATAAATATGACACCCTAGGATTGTAACCTATTGTCATAGAAATTTTGAGCACTTTTCAGAGGATACACACCGACTAAGTCACTATGTATCTGGGCACATAACGATTAAGTCATCCTGTACCAGAGTTTTTCTGTCGGAAGAAGTTGCAGACAACCTGTGACAATGTTAAGATGGTTCCCGAGTCCCGACAACTAATTCTAAGACCTTATGTACCAGTAAAACTGAGATTTTGTGTCTGTGTGTGTGTGGGTGGCTTTTAGGATTTTTCCTTAGTCAGCCCCCCTATTTTGGCAATTGCCACCTCCATGAGTATCCAATATAAAGAGATCAAGTGTGTGGTGCTCATGATTTTAAAGTATGTCTAAATTGCTATGAGCTAAATGCATAAAGAATCTACCCTAGTGTGATAGAGTAAACCCTAAATGAAATACAATATTCAATGTGTGTGTGATTGAAAGCATGTATTAAGCATAGATTTGAAATGTAAAGATCCAAATATGAAGTAAAAATATGTAGATTTCAGGATAACAAGAAACTATACCCAATCCTAGAGAGGAAGAGTACAAGCCAATCAATAGTCAATAGTCTCCTGGTCACCATCACAATTACTTTGAAGCTCCATAATTGGTGTTGTCTTAACGCTTGAAAGAGATTTGAAAGGATACTTGAATGCTTGAGTTGATTGAGGGATGGTTGATTGAAGAATTTTTTGATAAGAGATTGTTGTAGCCTTGATTCCACAAGTCTTCACTTTATGAGAAGTCTTCAAATTGGGGATGAAACCTTGCAATTGATTTTTATCCTTGTCAAATGAAATGGGAGGCTTGTTTTTATAGAAAATTGGGATATCGAGATTTGAGGGTCAATTATAGATCGGGAATTACTACCAAAACACTGACCTAAGGTCCTAAATTCAATTTGTGCTCAAAACACTGGATGTGAGGTTGTTATGTACATAGGTACATAACAAATCAGTCATTATGTACCCAAGGAAAAGGGACCAAATTCATTCCAACTGTCCCAAATAGCCTTGGGGTGTTTGTAGTAAGTCGACAGTTAGTTACGGGGTTAAGAGATGACAAAATGACCACTAATAATACTATAGGGCCTAGGTGATGAAATGAATTATTGGATTGGATAAAAAATAGAGGAGCACCCCTGGGGATAAGGGCTTACCTTGATTTTGAAGAGATTGAAGAGATAGAAGATTAAAATTGGAATATAGGTGTCCATTAAGTGTATTTGTGAAGTCCTATAATGAAAACACACTAAAGAGGGTGCTAAACAATCATGAAATTGTACACCACTTGGGTCCTCACAATTTATGATAGTAAATTTACCCCCACTTTAGCTATATATGAAACTACATGCATATAAAAGCTAAAGTATAGAAATAATAAAGTGAAAAAGGATATTCCAATGTTATTAAATTGAAGCCCCAATGTGAAATTCCTACAAGAAATGTTAGGAACCACATTCTACAAAACCACTTTGTCAGTTGAAAACCATAAACCACGTAGGGCTTACTAAGGACGTGATGAAATTCCTGGGTAGCTATATGCCCCATGGTTCGGCTTGATAATTAGGAAGGTGAAATGAGGTATCATGTTTACCTTAGGAAATTGTGAATGTAGAATTGTTGAAAAATGCTACCAATAGGGTTTGAGATGGACTCAAAACCAACTATAGAGAACTTGGATAGCTAGGAAATTGAGTCACGATCTCAATGCAATAAACGGAGTGAGAACTAAAACTTCATAGCTCGAGATATGATTGATTAAGCAAAGATGCATATTAGCTTTCATGTTTGAAAAGTTAAATAAAAAGTGAAAATGCACATGAAAATAAACCACTTAAATAGTTATCTTACTATTCTAAATGTCATTTTCTCACCTTTTGTTTTATTGTGCCCGCGAAGAGGACATAAGAGAGGGGGACACAGTCTATCAAATTATGTTATGCTAGTTCCACCCATCAAAGATAATGTAAAGATGGATTTTATGGTCTAGCACATGCTACTCAACTCATAAAATATATGTAAATGAGAGGTTGAATAGTCTAGTAAATTGTGAAATTCTAGTGAACCAATGAAAAGGATAGGTCAAATGGTCTATCAAATTGTGTTATGCTAGTTAAACAATCCAAAGGATAGCCAAAGAAAGCATTGTATCCAAGGAAATCCTCCAAAAATGTATAAAGGAGAGTGATCTGGCCCTAATAAATTGTATTATGCTAGTGTACTCTACTTGAAATGCTTGAAGTAAACATAATATTTGCAACATAGATGACTTATATGACCCACCCTTAAGATGACAAAATAGGATTACTTTGGAATCTTAAGGAAATGATGAACAAGGATAAGATGCCTTTAACAACAAGGAGGTGTTCCAAAAGTAACATTGAGCCCAAGCCAAAGAGGTCACAACTCCTATAAGGTCAAGGAAGAGACAAATGCTAAGAGATACCATGCAACAAGTGTAAAGGGATATTTTTGAAGGATGTTGAAAAGAGGATGAAGAAAATTGTGTATATCATAATTTATTAATAGAAGGGAAGAATTCACACCTTCCCTATTTCTAGGTAAAGGGATTCTTAAGAAAGGATGACACATTTTTAGCCACTAAGTAAGGTATTTGCTTACCATGGATACCCAATTGCTAACAAAGAAGAGGTTATGATCAAGGATACAAACCTTTTATATAAGATAGAATCCCTAATGTAAACAAACAATTCTATGTAACATTGGATACCACATAATAAACAAATTCATACACTTAACCAAGGGAAAAGTGGCTCCTTAGAAAGGATAAGTGAGAGTGAAATAGTACCCTTGACCCCCAAGTGTAGAGACTAGAATAAGATTAAGGAGGACTATTATGTTACTCGCAAAGTATGATTGCGCCTAAAATTGTACCACCATGAATGACAATGAGGTCCCAATGGAGAGGCTAACAATGTCACATAGTGTGGAGAAACATAATATGAACTTAAATGTTATTTGAAGTTATCATAATTGAAACTTAACACATTGCGACATGTTATGTGAATGATTCCATGATCAACGAGTTTCTGAATTTTTTAATGCAAAGCTTGACATTAATTTATAGGGTGGTTATGATATTGATGATACATGCAAAAGGGAAGATTTATAAGGTGTTGACTATGATTCTTCTTTCGTTTAGGTCGAGAAATCAACTTAGCACGGAGAAGGTTAGGCAAAATGATTTATTTTTTAAATCTATGCATATAAGAAATGTTAGATGATAAAGGAGGGGATGTAGACAAAGGAGGGGGTTGGAAACCAAGCCCTTGAGGAGGTAAGTGTGCAGTAGGTTTTTCATCTGTCTTGACACTTTGTTGCATACATCCTAAACCATGTTGAAGATTAGTAGTTGAAATGTTAGGAGGATCGGGTTGGACAAATGGAACACTAGGTCCTTTGAAGGGTCATGTGTTAAGATTAGGAATCTTGTATGCACCTACAAAAGATGGTGTAAAGTCTAATGACCCCCAGTCATCTTCTAAAAGGGAACTTCTAGGAGACGAAGCATCTTTAAGAGGAGAAGATATGGTTTGTTGAAATGGTGTAGGAATGGATGAAGAATCATATTAAGTTTTTAAGAAACTTGGTGGTTTATCAACAGTGAGAAGAGTATAGATGGTGTTGTTATGAATGAACTTCACTAAGCAATGAAGTGTTGAAGGAACAACCTACATGGAACATATCCATGGTCTACTCAAAAGAAGATTATAATTAAGAGGACCAGGCATGACATGAATAGGAGTGGATAGAATAACATGACCCACTTTAAAAGGTAAAGTGATAATACCCAAGGTTGGTTTAGCAACACTGACAAAGCCACAAATAGAAATGGGATCATGTTGAATAAATGAAGTATCTCCCTTAATCTTATGCAACAAATCAATGTTACACACATTAAGACCATATCCATTATCAATTAAATTTCTTCGAATAAGATTGTCATTGATAAAGACAAAAACCATAAGAGAATCATGTTTATCTTGAATTTCCTTAGAACGCAATTCATCTCGAGAAAAGACAATTTGAGCTTTATTATTAGTTGCATTCATGCATTCCAATATGGAAGAACTATATTATTTTTATGTAGGAGGTGGAACAATCATGTTTCTCAAGGCTTGTTGTAATGCTTCATGATATGTTGGTGAAGTTTGAAGAAGCTCCCAAAGGGATGTCTTGGTAGGAGTAACAGGAAGTTGTTCTAATAAATCATACTCCTTTCCAATATTTTGAGGGAGATGAAATGGAGGAGGAAGCACTGGTTGAGAAGAAGGAAGAGTAGGAGGAATAACTGAACTTGAATTTTGTCTATTATTTCTTGTGTTATATGTATGAGCAACCAAATGATAGTCAATGAAGGTTTTTGAGCACCTCTTACCACCATGATCGGTTTATGTTGAGGTAGAGGGAACTATATCTTGACAGAGATGGACAACAACCTTAGGATTTTCAAAGTTACCTAAAACATTGACAACATTGAATTGATCACACTCTTGATTGATCAAGGTTTTATCACTAGAAGGGATAGCATGAAGGAAAGTGAAAATAATATTATCCTCTTCTTCCAAGGGATATGTATGGGTAGGAAATATTTAGAAGAGGGACATAAATAACTCATTAATGATTCATCTCTAGAGGGAAGATCATTGAAATGAATAGAAGGCTAAGTGTCCTTAAGGGAATGAACAAGCATATAAATTTCCTCTATAATATCATTGTCTTTCACCAAGGGACCCTCATGGAGGAGATACACATCAAGAGAATAATCAACATCATCTTCTAATGGTTCATCCCAAATAGGGAGATCATTGAGAAAAGGATTATTGTCTTCCCTAAGTATGTCCTCATGAGAAGGAGGGTCCTTAGGAGAGAAAAATGAAACTAATCTATAGAAAATATTCATGATGAACAAACCAAATTGAGAATGATATGTGCAAAATGCATGAAATTATATGTAATTCTTGCAATACAAGTGCATAAACAAGAAATGAAAGGATTTATGCGAAATGGTTGTTAACTAAAATGTAAGAAAAGAAAAATTTTAATGTCTTGAAAACATGGAAATGAAATTTTTGCAAGAATAAACTAACTTTTTAAATGCAAGAAATAAAAAAAAATTAAACAATGCAATGCATACAAAGAAGATCAAATTAGAAGTGGAAATGTTACATGAGTCGGTGTTAAGTTTTAGGATTGAGGCTAGAAGAGACATGTCCCTTCATGGGACATGTCTATTCATTATTATTTATAAGAAAGGACATCCCTCTTTCTATTAATCATAATTTAATCAATCGTATAATGTTTCATCAATCAATTATTAATTAAGAATAATATAATAATTTAATATTGAATATTAAATTTTCATATGATTAATAATAATATAACATATATAATATATTATTATTAATCAACATGTATTATATATATTATAATGACCATACGACTGAAGCTACGAACATTAACACTCCCTCTTAGCTAGGGAGGATGATCAAATAAAATGTGTAGTGGTCTCCTGTGTCAATACTTATGACCCTCACTATAGCTATACAAAATATCAATGGTCGGGTTGACCAAAATGTACAGTAGGTGAACCTAGATATATAAATTCAAAACAATGCATAGAAATGAGATCAACTAATCACAATGAATGAAAAGCATATCTAACCATCAAATCAAACATGAATATCTATTAATGCAATTGAGATCTCTATCTCTATATATCTAAGATTTTGCGTGTGGGGGTGGCTTTTAGGGGTTTCCCTTAGTCAACCCCCCGATTTGGTGATTTTCACCTCCACGGATAGCCAATATAAAGAGATCAAGTGTGTGGTGCTCGTGAATCTAGAGTATGTCTAAATTTCTATGAGCTAAATGCATTAAGAATCTATCCTAGTGTGATAGAGTAAACCCTAAATAAAATGCAATCAATGTGTGTGATTGAAAACATGTAATAAGCATAGATTTGAAATGTAAAGATACAAATATGAAGCACAAAGATATAGATTTGAGGATAACAAGAAACTATACCCAATCCTAGAGAGGAAGAGTACAATCCAATCAACAGTCGATAGTCTCCTAGTCATCATCATAATCACTTTAAAGCTCCATGATTGTTGTTGTCTTGATGCTTGAAAGAGATTTTAAAGGAGACTTGAATGCTTGAGTTGATTAAAGCATGCTTGATTGAAGATTGTCTTGATAAGATATTGTTGTAGCCTTGATTCCATAAGTCTTCACTTCATGAGATGTATTCAAATTGGGGCTCCAACATTGAAATTGATTTTTCTCCTTTCCAAATGAAGTGAGAGACCTATTTTTATAGAAACTCGGGAGATCAGGATGTAGGAGTTGATTGTAGAACCAGAATTACCACTAAAACACCGACCTAGGGTCCCAAATTCAATTTGAGCTAAAAACACAGGGTGCATAACGATTAGGTCATTATATACCTGGGTACATAAAAACTCAATCATTATGTAGCCAAGCAAAAGGGGCCAAATTGAGTCCAAGGGTCCTAGATAGCCTTGGGGTATGTGTAGTAAGCCAACAATTAGTTCTGGGGTTGGGAGATGACAAAAATGCCACTAATAATGCTATAGGGCCTAGGGGATGAAATGAATTATTGGATTGGATGAAAATTAGAGGAGCACCCCTAGGGATAAGGGCTTGCCTTGATTTCAAAAGATATTTAAGAGAGAGAAGATTGAAATTTGAATGTAGGTGCACATTAAGTGCATTTGTGAAGTCATATAATGCAAACTATAATGAAAACACACTAAAGAGGGTGCTAAACAATCATGAAAGTGTACACCACTAAGGTGCTAAGGTGCTAAGGTGCTTATAATTTATGACAGTATAGTAATAATTTTCCACTTTAGACCCAAATCCAAGCCAATAAAAAGGCGTTAGAGGTGGCCCACCTATATGAGCTTCTAGAGCATTGGGGAAATGACCCTTATATAGTTGCTAGAGTACCTCTAGATAGCTTTGCCTCTCGTGGGCAATCTCGCAACTGCTAGTGTGGGAAAATCTCCTCTAGTTGGCATTCTTAGACCTCGTGGTCCCAGGATCTCTATTTTCAATCCGATAGTGGGAGTGAAAACACTATGCCAAGCTCTATAAGGTCCCTTTCAGATAGCTTTGCCTCTCATAGACAATCTTCATCTTGCGACTATCGGTGTGGAAAAAGCTCCTCTACTTGAAAATCTTAAACCTTGTGATCCCAGGATCTTTGTTGACAATCTTATTGTGGGAGTGGAAATAATATGCCTCTCCGCCACTCAAAGGGTTTGCCTTCTTTGGGGGGAGGGGCTGGCTGGACCATTAACTAGCTATGACAATGGCTAGCCAACTTTTAGTGGAGATGATGATTGGCTTAGCTCTTCCAAATGGCTCCCTAGAATGGCATTGATGATCTCGCCCATCTGTGAAGAGAAAGACAAAGAGGAGGCTACTACTAATGAGGGGTGGTATTTCGTTAATGTCACTGTTACCCTAAATTTGCACATTTGCAATCTAACAATCATGCATACCAAAAAATTGCATAAATGTACATCTTTTCCATATTTTTTATTCAAAAGATGGTAAAAATACCTTGCTATTGCATTCATACTATCAGAAAAATGTATTCTAAGTATTGATCATGTTTTAAAATTCAAAATTCTAATTGATCATTACATTATGCATTCAAACTGAATGTAGTATGCATATAGATTTCATGTTACATCTTTTGGATTCAAAACTTAGTGGTACTTACAGAAAGAAAAGCATGTCTGAAGCATGATTTGGGGTCCATGCATTGCCTTGTATGGTGAAATATTTGCATTTGGTGCTGATTATCTTCCTTGTCCAGTATTCATGGTTTTTTTTGTCCATCCTAAATAGTCAGCTCTGCATATTAGGTCTAGGTTCATGTCCCACAACACAAAGAGAAAAGAGATGTTAGATCCAATTGGATCTAAGCAATACATGAACCAAAAACAACATACATCAATCAGGTTTTCAAAAGTTGAATATTTACTGATAACATCAATATGACAGCAAGATATGTCTTAGTATCAACTGAATAAATAATATCAAACGGACATATCCTTATGAAACCTTTCATTACATATGGTTATTAGTCTACATTTTCAAAGCATTGCTACTTGTAGAACTAGAAGAATCTGAATTAAAGGGATTTAGGTCTTGAATCTGAGAAAAACTTTTTTGCAGAAATGGCATCTACATGTTAAGTAAACAAACACAAACAAAACAACCAACATTCATGCATGAGTGTCATCTCATATGACACTCATACACAGACATTGATTGGCTCATTTTTGTTTGCTGACCTAACAGGTTGATCAATGATGTATGTGCACAAGTAACTAAATACATATAACAAAAGAAATGTAGTGAGTGTCACGAGCCTGTGCTCAAACTTCACATAAGACATTATATACAGGAAAGATGTGTGAATTACAAGAGAGTACAGTTCATGAAAGATACAGAAGAAGAGGAAAACAATACAGTAACATCTACTTCTGAAAATAATGAAAAGATAATGTGCATATACTGTCAAGCATGAGTTATTTTTTATGCATATATCCATAAGAGTGGGACAAGTACAGTATCCATGTGCCTGATGTGAATTTGAGGTGGTGTCTATGCAAGGTATTTAGCAAGCAGTACTATTCTGGTATGTTGAAATGACAGTAATGTATGTACCCATGTTTATAGTGTTGTTATTATTTCAGTATTTATGACTAAACAAGATTGGTAAGCTCGGTGCATACATGGGATGGAGTCAAAGAGATTCAGAATGCAAAGGATGTATGTTTTTATGTTTTGAACTTCATAAAGGTTTCCCATGGGAGTCATGAGCCCGTGCTTGAACCCCATGGGTGATTTTTTACAAAAAATGGAATAACAATGTATTGACATGTTGTTAACTTCTATTTCTTGCATAAAGAAACTACAGTGGATATTCAGATAAATGTCTCCGGTTCAGTAGAGAATGACATTACATAACAGAGAGTAGTATGGTCCCAATAGAGAATGATCATGTATGCAAATGAAGAAATGAAGCCAAATATTATACATGAAGACAACAAACAACATGATCTCCACACGGGACAAGGCATAAGACAAGAGGCTCAAGTACAACAATCATAGCTTCCATCATAAAAGCACAGTTTCAATAAAGTCGCCAAGAAGATAACAGAAACAGAGAGGGAGAGCTCGAGTTGAATCAAAGACTAGATACAGATAATACACAATGTATCCAATTCAGCAAATACAACACAATCTCCACGTGTTTTAATACCCTTCAAGCATGGCGATGTTATCATTGTAAATAACAGGGGAGGCCCAAATTCATTTCTCAGTTATAACAACAGATAGAGAGAAACATGAAGACATCATTCATAACATGCAAGGATGGAGTTAGCGGTATGAACAATGTATAACCCAGACAATAAAAGCAATAAGTCATAGTAAATAGCATATTCAAACATAAGATTCATTTTCCATGAAAGGAGCGAAAACAGAGAACAATAAAAAAACCCAAAGATCATTGCAGCATAGCAGGAAAAGACCCCACAACTCAATGCACTTTGAAATATGGAATTTAAAATGCATATTCAAATAGAAGAAGACAGAATGATAATGTGGCATAAATAGCAACTTATCTGTGGTAGCTCTCTATGTTCAAGATGCACAAACAACGCCATATGTTATGGAAAATTCAAGAGCAGTTGAAACTCGTGTGTGGAGACTTCAGTGTGGAGGCCGAGTTTGTGTAAAGACAAAAATGCCATGTTTCATGGTAGTCGAACTCCAAGTTACCAGCTACTCCAGCAAGTAAATGAGAGCCTGAGTTCAACAGTAAAAACACCTTCATTACCCACTGATTGCCAAAGAAAGTATACATTACGGCATAGTAACTCCAGGTTATAACTATGGTGAACTCCAGCTTGAGCATCGACACAAAGGGAGCCAAGAAAATGGTGGAAATTTGCAGACATGGCGACACAAACTGATAGGGTTTCAAAAACCCTTATTTTCCTCTCAGACTGCAGAAGGAAGAAATGAAATGCCTATGTCAAAATGAGATAGATTTTGAAATCCATCGAGTACAGAGACTACAGTGCACGACAACCCTTCTTTACATGTCACGACAGCTTCATTATATGCCATGACAATGTGATATTTTGTGGGTCATGTTGACCATAGAGTTAAGTGTCGAATTAGGCATTTAGCTATGGTGTCAGGTTATGTTAGGGAGTTTAGGTTTTATGTAAATGTGGGTAAAGTTTTTTGTATTTAGGGTTATGCTTTTTAATAGGTTTTTGATATATTATGTAATAAAGTAAGTAAATATGTATAAGGGATGAAAATCTTTTAAAATGTCAACTTTAGGGGTATCTCTTTTTTGAAATGGGCCTTTAGGGGATAGATTTTAGGCACTAATCGTGCCTTAGATTTAGGGATGTGTTATTTTTGAAGAGCTTGATGGGGGGCTAATTTGTAGGCATCATTTAGGCCTCTAATTTTGGGTTATCTTTCTGTTTGAGAGGGACTTTTTGGAGGGAGATGTCATTTTTGAGATTGAGCCATATGAGCTATATAGTTGGGCTTTTTCTTCATGATAAAGGGTTTAAAATCAGGAGAGAAGGTTCTTTTAGTGAACTATTGGTTCCTAGAGACTTTTTTTTATGCTTTTTGTAACCACATTTTCAGGTTTTTGAAGGAAATAAGAGCAGGCTTTCTGATTACATCAATTTATAAGTATTGGATCCAATCCTATTCTTCTTTTCTGCATTAAGTGTTGCATATTTTATGTGATCTAGTAAAGTGAATTGTTTCCGATTCCTTTCCTATGTTATAAAAATTTAGGACTTTTTACAGAATATGTAAGTTTGCTGTTAGTTTTTACTGTTTGTGGTATTAACCCTAATAGTGAATTCTAGTCAACCTTTATGTTGAGTAGAGAATGATAAATGCAACTTAGTGATTTTGTAGTTGGGGATGCTGGTTTGAAAAATCCTGATAGATCTGGAGTAAGTTTTGGTGCATCACCCCATTTCCCATTCAGTTTTAAATCTTTTTCCCTTTTCCCAATTTAGTTTTTCAATCAGGAGGTGATATCCCAAATCATATAGGAACCGGCCTAGAATCCGGAGACTCCTTCTTAATCATAGTCCACCCACAGCTAGAGAAGGTTTCCATTGTTAGGATAGAGTACTATCAAAGCCCCAATGCCTAAGTGGGGGTGGTAATTCTAAACCTCAACAGTCACCCTTGACCCAGTTGATGTATGGCAGAAGCCAGATGAATGTGATCATCCTCCTCCACCTACCTATGTTGCTCTTGTTGCTTAAATGACAATTTATTATTTTCTAGCTCTTTAGGCCCTGCCTATGTTTTTGGTTCCAATCTCTACCCATGTTTTGTTGTTTTTTGGGCACTACTTGTATGACTTTGAGGAGTGACCTTGTGTCCTACATTTTTGTGAATAGTAATAGACATTTGATGCATTATTCAACAAAAAATATAATGGATGTAAAAAGTGAACCAAATGATGATAATGGAATTCTTCTTTAATATATTTGCAATGTAAATCTTTATATTGTTGTTTTGTTTTTCTATTCTACATTCATCAAGAGTGAATAATGTTTGTGAGAAGTTTAGTCATCTAAATCTTGGATATCTAGATACGAGTATGGGCTTCCTATTCCACTTCCTAATCATTTCCATTTTAATACTTTTGTGGCTTCTAGCACTTTTGTTTAGTAGGATGACCACAATGTTTCAAATCTTTTCTTTGTTGCATGAATTTCAATAGGGATTTCTAACTTATTTATAGAGTCTCATACTACAGATTTGGAGGTTACACTTGAGGGAGTTTCTCTCCTCTTTGATGACAGTTTCAACACAACTATTATTTCATCTTCATTGTCTTTGGATATTAACATTCATGGATTTCCCCACTCACTTGATTTTTTATATATCGCTTCTCTTTTATATATCGCAATCCCGTGAGAAAAGAGCTCTAGGCTCCCACATCGTATTTCTGAACTTCACTTCATCTCTGACAAACTTTTCTCCCAAATGAGGTGTCCACGCTATTAGATCCTGCAACAAATTTTCAAACTTGACTTAATCTCTAACAACTTATCAAAGTGGCTCTAAAGAGTTCAACAATAACTAAAAATCATTCCTTTCAAATTAGGCCCTCAAGCAACACATTCATGTTAAAATGTCCCTCTTTTATCAATTCAACACTTTAAAAATTTGTTTTGGTCGGCCAACCAATTTTTAGAAACATTAATACTTTTCTTTTGTATATCGCAGTCCTACTAGAAAAAGAGCTCTTGAATCCAACACCATATTTTTGAACTTCACTTCATCTCTGACAAGTTTGTAAAGAGGGTGTAAATAATCGCAAAATAGCCAAAAATCATTGCTCTCAAATTAGGTCCCCGAAACTTAGGAAACTAAAAAAACCAACACTTGGCATAGATCAAAGACTTAGCTTTTTAGCAAAACAATTGTCAGATCCCAAAACAAGTTTCCAAAGTTTGCATTAACTCTGACAATTACCAACTCCCCTTTAAATATATAAAACTTGTTGGTTATTCGTTGCACGCCCACAAGAGTGCAACTGCTAGTTTTTAATTGTATTGTAAGAAGAATAAAATAATTATCAGATAAACAAGTACATAGACAACTAAAAGAAAAATCATCGAAATTCAAGATATAGTTTATACTCTATTTGTGAAGTTAACTATACTAAAAAATTCATAGCTTTTAATGAGACAAAGAACATTGGCGCAAGAATGAAGTCGTGGCCAATGTATTGAAAGCCTAAAATGTTATCATTAAGATAGCCCTAGATTAGAATCCCCTAAACTTTTGTCAACACTTATATTTTGGTTTTATCCATTTTGACATGGGCAAGGAATGAATGAATGAATGATTTTAATGATGTCCACGAGACCAAGCAGTCTAAGGGACCAAAGAAACTCTCAACCTTAAACAATTTCCATATTCCTTTCCAATTGCAATCTTATTTTAGGGCCCGTTTGTTTCCAGGAATATGCCTAGAATTGGCATTATCTAATTCTGGATAATGCCAAATTCCATGTTTGGGTCCATGAAGAAAAATGGAATTGGAATTAAAAAATTCCCATTTTGGGGGCAAAATGGGAATATCATCTTCCACCTAAATAGGTGGAATTGGAATTTCGAATTCTAATTCCATTTTTATTTAACCAAATTATATTTCTTGTCGGGTCCGCGTGAGGAAATATAAATGAAGGCATATCATTTTATCGGGCATAGGGTTTCATTTTGCAAAAACTCCATCGCATCTCTGTCGGCTGCAAGCAACGGTTGGAGGGCATCTGTGTTGGCTGAGAGAGGTAAGTTACCAGTACTATTGATTGCATCTGTGTTTTCATGGAAGCTCTTTTTTCTTCGGATGGGGGTGTTGTATTAGATGTACCACTGCAATATTTGTACATTCTAGTATCTTTTCAAGACAAATACAGATCGCTTACGCATCAACTATACACAAAGCACTTCATAGGTCAATTGCGTTGATCTTGTGAGCAATCATGTTCCACAGTTTGTGTTATAATGAATATAATTTCATTCACGCAAATCATTAGTTTGAAAAGACAAAAACACAAATTATCCTCGTAAAGAAAAGAGTAAATTAATGAATACCCAATGCCCCAAATATGCATACGATAACGCTATCTTAGAAAGATTGTCGAAATTAATGCATACCAAGTGTTGCTAGTTCCAAAGAATTGTTGTGCCCAATAACTATTGTATCAATGAGACTCATAAGAGGCCCATATAGCCATATTCCAAGAGCAGGCCCTATAAACAGGGTGATACCCTTCATCTGTTGCCACGTATTCTGACACTTCTCCAAGTCTAATCAATTCACACTGTGTTCTTCCAATTTCTCATCCTTGGCAACATTTAGGGCTAGATTTTCAGTGTGGCCCTCTTCAGTTGTAATCATGTCCTTACCATTGGGTACATTTTCCTTCGATTTCATTAACTCTAGAGCACTCCCTAGTTTGACATCTGTACTGAATTCAGTACATTTGTCAGGAATTTGCTGATCATTTTCTTTGGAAATGCAAGAGAGCTTGAACCGGCTGCACCTTTCTTTCCCACAGATTTTCTGATTTGAATTCCTATGCTGTAAATTACTAATATTTCATGAGACATTTTGGATGGTCAATAATTTCTTGACAGAGTAATTTCTCTTGGTAGAATTACTCAGAACATCCTCCTTCCTTCCCATGACAGTTTTCACATTACCCAACATAATTTGCATAGCAAAACTTATAGGCTTGATCTACATGGGAGTATCCTCTTTCTCTAATTTTTCCAACATCTTGTTAGCCCTATTCAAATAGCCCAAACTCTCCCCAAACTTAGCCAGTGCATAATGTACAGAGCCCATGAGATGAAGAGACATGGCAGGAAACACAAAGTGCTATGTTAGACAACACCAAATTGTTTTTTTTTTGTTTTTTTTTGCTATCTTCATCTGTCAAATCACTCACTCAATCAAATTTCCTGCACAGAGCCTTTTGCAATGATTAGAAGCCCTTGAACTGAAGCACCCGCCAGTAAAAGCTTATATTCCTCCCCTGTTTGGTAGTTCTATGAATACAGTATAAAATATTTACATCAGTATACATTTGGTGTCATGATAAATTGCTAAGAAAGAATGATTATTATCTAGATGAGTTGCATTATTATCCTTTTTCTCACTAGTGGTTTGTTCATTTGGATATGGTAAAACATGTGGAGGATGTGGTACAGCCCATGCAGGGCCTCTTACTTTTGCATTGTAATCAAAAATCTCATAATTAATAAGAAATTTCCAAGACCATGTCATTACTTTCACTCTTATTCGGGTAACATAAGAGTAATGATTAATAATGCAAACACAGATCCTAGTGTTAGCTTAGCAATTTATCATGACACCAAATGTATACTGATGTAAATATTTTAATTTCCACATGATTATTAATTTCCACATGATTATTTTAATTTCCACATGATGAGTATCAAGGGCTTCTAATCATTAATTAATTTCCACATGATTATTTACATAATGATGCAAACTATTAAATATTTATCATTATAACAATTATGACTGTTATAATATTTAATACAATTATTACTTGAGTTCTTACTTGCAAATAACTTGCTCTCTCTCTATAAACACATACCACCTATGCTAAGAACTCAAATGATGCAAAAGTAAGAGGCCCTACATGGGATATACCACATCCTCCACATGTTTTCCCATATCCAAATGAACAAACCACTAGTGAGAAAAAGGATAATAATGCAACTCATCCAGATAATAGTCAACCCATGCAGGGCCTCTTACTTTTGCATCATTTGAGTAAATAGTCAATTAGTACGGAATACTAAACAATAATGAAACTCATCCAGATAATAGTCATTCTTTTATTGTTTGTCATGATAAGAGTTCTTGAATTTGTCTTGCTAAAAGAGCAGGTACTGCAAAAGGACTAAGACAAAGGATACTTATACTAAAGAAAAGAATGACTATTATCTGGATGAGTTGCATTATTATCCTTTTGCTCACTAGTGGTTTGTTCATTTGGATATGGGAAAACATGTGGAGGATGTGGTACAGCCCATGTCGTTACTTTCACTCTTATTCTCTTTACAATTAGGATGCATCTAAATATACAAAACACTAGTTATCTCTCTTCAAAATTTAGACTTGGGTGTTTTGTTATGGACTCTCCATTATGTTCCTCTCCTATGTTGTTTGCTGATTGGTTTGTTGGTATGTTTAAAGGTAATTGATGGATCTTATCAGTGATATAAAAGTTCAAGGAGAGATTATAAGGAGGAGAAGAGTCATTCCTGTTGTTGTAGTTGCCCTTGCCGCCCTTGCCACAACCATAGCAGTGTATGCAAAAGAAGGTAGTGGAAAAAAGCGTAAGCGCCAAAGAGATGTAATTCCCTTTTATAAGCGTATTATTGACTCCAATGAGATGGATTGCTTTGACCAAATACGCATGAGTAGATGAGCCTTTTTTCATCTAGTCAATATTTTAAGGCAAAAAGGAAGCATCAGAGATACAGAAAACCTCACGTTAGAAGAATAATTATTCATGTTCCTCCATACCATTGGCCACAATCTAAGGAATCGTAAGATTGCCCATAACTTTGGGCACTCTAGAGAGACAGTAAGCCGATACTTCCAAAAGGTCTTGAGGGCTATCTTAGCGCTCCATGCGGATTATTTTATACCCCCTGGTCCAAACACTCCTCCGAAAATCAATGGGAAGAACCATTTTGATCCATACTTCAAGGTATATCTCCTAGTGCTTCAATTTTGTTTGATCGAATTGTAATCCTATTATCGCGTGTTCATTACATTATTGTGAACTTTCTGAATATAGGATTGTGTGGGAGAAATTGATGGATCCCATATACCAGTCACTGTCGATGTCAACATACAAGCTAAATATCGCGATAGAAAAGGCAACTTGTCGCAGAATGTTATGGGAGTGTGTTCATTTGATTATAAGTTTCAATACATCCTTGCTGGTTGGGAAGGGTCTGCTGCAGATAGTCATGTTCTAGATTCGTCTCTCTCGAGATCAGATCCATTGGTAGGCCCCCCCAGGTATGTAAAATATGATTATATAGTGAAGCATATGAAAAATAACACAACGTTATAACAATATACTTTATTTTATGTAGGAAAATATTATTTGGTCGATGTTGGATATCCAAATGTATTGGGATTTCTCACGCCTTATCGGTGTACACGTTACCACCTAAAGGAGTTTTCAAGAGCAAACCCAATTAACACGCCACAAGAGTTGTTTAACCATAGACACTCCTCACTCAGGAATGCAATAGAGCATACATTTGGGATTTTGAAAATGTGTTTTCTTATCCTAAAGCATGCGACGTCATATAAAATCATGACACAAACAAAGATTGTTTTGGCATGTTGCATACTACACAACATTACAATAGAGGGCGACCTTCCATCTGAGGTAGAAATTGAAGAGGAAGATGGTCGTGATCGGATAGATGTCCCAATGCTGGAGACATATGGGATGAGCCAACGTGACAAAGATGATTGGGGAAAATTTTGAGATGAAATAGCAAGAAGGATGTGGGAAGACTACAGATCTCGATCTTAGTCATTTGAATAACTAGTATGACAGTGTTTAAACTTTAATGTCAAATTTCATAATTTTCACGAACTGATATATGTACTAAAAAAGTGAGGGGTCTATTTTATATTACTGTTGTTATCATATATTCAGTCAAGTCATGTTATAATAACTGTTGTTATGACATATTTAGTGTTGTCGTGTTATATTTAATGAGTTGTCATGTTATATTTATTGTTGTTATATTTCATGATGTTATATTTAATGTTGTCATGTTATATTTAATGTTGTTATATTTAATGTTGTCATGTTATGTTTAGTGTCCTTATGACATATCTAGTGTTGTTGTGATATGTTACAATTGACATCATTATTAGTTGGTGTGTGTGACTCAGGTATGTCATACATAGATCTATTGATGAGCATGGATGCTGACGTTCAAGGCAGCCATCGAGCTTCTTCTTCTTCTTGCAAGAAGGTTTTGTGGACCAAAGAAATGGAACACAAGTTTTTAGACTTGCTCCACGAGCAAGTGCAACTTGGAAAAAAGGCTAAAGGGGGTTTCAAAAAAGAAGCTTGGACCACCATTGAAAGAAGGTTCAATGCAGAGTTGAAAATGAACTTATCCAAGGATAACTTCAAGAACAAGTTGAAAACTTGGAAGCAAGGGTATAGAATAATGAAAGACTTGAAGAATACAAGCGGTTTTGCGGGGAATGAGAGTAATCAATCTATGGATGCCGATGATAGTGTTTGGGATGATTTATTGAAGGTAACATGGTCTTAAAATATCTTCTAAAGCTGAATATATATTTACTGATGAAAGAAAAATAATGAATTCAATCGTTATGCCATCATACAAAGAAAGGAATTTTAAAATGCCAGTGTATAAGAGGCAGTCGTTTATATACTACAATGAATTAGCCTTCATTGTGGGGAATGATATACCTGAGGGAACCACAACTGCAACAAATCAAGAGACAAAAGAAGGGAACCTTATGGACGAGGCCGTAGATCTCAATGATGAGGAAGATGCCACTTATCATGGTATCAATAGTGCATATTTTCAGTCTGCTACTAATTTGGCTGATGATGGTATCGATACACATACATCGAACCAATCTGGTGCAAGTGGCAGAGAGAACCCTTCAACATCATCAAAAAGGAGGCCAAAGAGGAAGAAGGCAAGCATGGTAGGTTCCATGGATGCAATTTGCGAAGTGATCAGAGATTTGGGTGCAGGCCTTAGAGAGCCTCTGAAAATAGAAAACTCTACTTTGTAAATTGATGAAGCTAATGTGTATAATGCACTGAAAGCCATCCCTGATCTTACCCAAGGTACTATGCTTGATGCATATGAGCATTTTTTGGGTGATCCTGCAAAAGCCAAAGGGTTCTTGAGAATGAATGATGGGGAGAGAGTCGCATCCATTACATGGAATTTTGGAGGACTCTATTTAGGATGAAAAATGTTTTGATACAATTCTGTATTTATTTGATACATTGCACACCTAGTTAGGATGGAAAATATTTTGATACAATTCTGTGTTTATTTGATACAATTCTGTGTTTATTTGATACATTGTACACCTAGTTAGGATGGAAAATATTTTGATACAATTCTGTGTTTATTTGATACATTGCACGCCTAGTTAGGATGGAAAATATTTTGATACAATTATGTGTTTATTTGATACAATTATGTGTTTATTTGATACAATTCTTTGGTGTTTTGGAAGAGAGACCTTATTCTTTCTGTGTCCTTTGCAATTGATTGTGCGAGTTGCTCTTCTTGACGAGCAACAATTGGTAGTAGTGCTTGCATTAGTAGAACAACAACTAACCTTGCTCATCCTCTGGCCCTGTTACAAATATACAGTTTTGTCTTAGTTCTCTCTTTACTTTTAACATAGGAAGCAAAAAATGGAAATTAGTACTCCAGAAAGGACATTAGAAGTAGCAATTAACAAGAAGAGAGATCATGAATCAAAACAAATAGAATATAGAGGCATGGAAGACACCTACCATAGAGAAATGCCATCTCTTTTGTTGAAGCTTAACATCCTTGAACTTCTTTTCATAGCTGTCAACTAGCTGGCTTTGTCTACTGTCTTCCTCATGTGAGTCATTGAAGTCCTTATTCACTTTGTCCAAGTGCTTGCTTCTTTTGAGAATGCCTTGTGAGCTATGACAGTGGCCTCTAGAAGGTGCCAATTTAGCAGACTCGATGGAGGAATTGTAAGAAGAATTAGAATCAAATACAACTCCATTGGATACACATTTTGAAATAGAACAATTATCAACATTCACATTTGTGTGACAATGCTTTAGTCTCATATCAGGACTAGGCACACTTTTTGGCTGCCCTCTTTTTGTTTTAGGAGTGAGAGTTGAATCTTAATCACTTGTGGGGATGCTTTACTAATATCAAATGTTCAAAAAGTTTTGAGGATCCCAAGGTTTGAATCTAATCCATAAGGTTGCCATTTTTACTCTTTTTAGGATCATCTTCATCAATGTTTTCCATCTCGATATACTTCTCCAACTCTTGGATCTAGTCTAGGAATAGATTTGGCTTGAGTTTGCCTAATATATTGA
>MU223260.1:593676-606234 GCA_018584345.1 Thuja plicata | reverse complement strand
ATGATCCTATGATTATATGTTATAATGTTTATGTAATTAAATGTAGTAAAGATGGTGCGGTGCATTATTGATATAGGGTTGATGGCTCTTGTCAATGTGCCAAATTGTCAATGTGGTGGTGGGCAGTACGTTTTGAAGACTTCACGGACACAGAGCAACCCTAGATGACAATTTTGGTGCTGCCCAAATAGAAAAAAGGTTGCTAATGCATATATATTTTATGTTTCTAATGTAAATACTATTCATTTTATAATAACAAGTAATGTAGATTGGGTATCATAGGGAAATAATGGTTGTGGATACTTTAGATGGGTCGATAATGACCTGTCTGCATCTATCTGCCCATCTCCACTTATCTGTGATGAAGGATTTGAGTGCAAATCGTGTCAGGCTAGGGCAAATCCTGAAATTATATTTTTACGATGCCTTCTCTGTATTGTAATCACATATCTTTGTTGCGACCATATGTGGAGATGAGCTTAGAAATTAGTCAGTTATTATTTTGATGTTGTAACTTATTTTTTATTTAGTATGGATATGGCGTAACTTCTCTTTGCTTGAAATGCGCATATATATGATTTACTTTTTTTTAACAATAATTCTTCTTCCTTTCATGTTTGTGGCTCAAGTGAGCCTCAATCTACTGTCACTCACATGATTTAACGTATATAGTGTTTTCTTGGTTAATTTTCTTACTGAACATTGCTTTGTAGAATTCTAACCCACGTTTGTACAAATTTTTTGAGGTTAACAGAGATATATCATGTATCAATTCATTTAATTGGTCATGTTTTGATCCGAACAAGCGTTGTTCATTCAGGTAAGAATCAAAGGAGGCCAATGAAGGCAATATAATTGATAAGTTTTTTTAAAAAAAATTCATACAAAAGTTAGGAGCTGAATGTACTTCATTAGGGGTTACAATTTATATTTTTTTTTCTTTAAAATATTACAAAAATTATGGTACTAACAAAAGCGCAAAGTAGTGGTATGCTCTATGTATGCAGGGTCCATAGACAAAAAATGAGAGTTTGGGCATGAAAGAGCGTCAAAGACTCATCAGACTCTAAATATTTTAACATTGCATTATGTAAATGAGGAATGCCTAATTTATTTGGTTGTAATTTCAAATCTGCGTTATGTAATGACGAATGCCTCATCCATTTATTTGTAATCTTATCAAGTTTTCTTTTTGGAGCTAGACCGGAGGTTTGCTCCACCCGACTCTTTCCTACCGGTGCCCCTAGTGAGCTGGGTTGTAGGCAACATTTTGAAAAAAATAACTAATAAAAGAGATGGCTTGTTTATAATGATGCCTTGTGTATTTTGAAGTTTTTTTATTTTACAAAATAAAAAATATAAAAAAAAATTATACAAAATGTTAAAATTTAAAAATACTTATAAACACAATTTTATTTGAAAATATTATAAAATGAACCAAATTAAAAAATCTGTTTGTTTTTAGTGGTCATAGAAAAAGTAAAATAATAATTAAAAAACTCCTACAAAATGTCAAAAACATATTACAATTTTCAAAAATTTATAAATTAACCATATATACAAAGAAATTAAATTATAAAATAAATCATTATTCAGAGTATATTCCAATTCCAGGGCGTATTCCAATTCTAGATTGTGGCACCCAAATGCAGAAAATGCATCTTCCCAGTCATCTTCCGAGTGAACCAAACGGGTCCAACCCATATTCTGGAAATCATTTCGAGGATATGTATCTTCCAGAATTGCATGATCTTCCAGAATTGGCCATATCCAGGATATGGTATTCCAGTACCTAAACGGGCCCTTATGAATCTTGACCAGCAAACCAACAATTTGCTTGACCTTATCCTCTTCAAATAAACTGTTCATGTTGTCCACTTTCAAGGTGGTTTCATATTTAGTTCGAATATTGTCATAGGCTACGCATTCTATGAGAACATGTCATTCAGTTTCAATTGCACCCGTCCTACAAAACATGCAAGTTCTCTCCTCCCAAGCCTCTTTGGGCCTCTTCCATTTGCCTGTCTTGCCCTTGAGATGATGCAATCCCGTCCTCAATTGTATCATTAACAACCTTGCTTTCCCTTTAATAGCAGCCCCTAAGTATGTTTTCTCACACTTGCATATAATAAGCCTTTTTTGGACCGTTAGTCAACAAATTCTTTTATGTCCACATTTATATTTATATTAGGAAGTTGATATTTATGGAAGTCAACAATTTTAGTACCGGGTTGAAGGCAGGTATTAAGTAACCTGCCTTCCCGAGGCTTTTAGGAGCTTTGACGAAATTTAAAATATGGGACAATGACACAGTTGAATCCGATAACAATATCACGAAATTTAAAACAATCAAACATGAGAAACATCAATATTCACGGCCAAAACGATGGAGAAAATGCTGTACAGAGGCAAGATTTAAAGGAGATTTGCTTAAAACGATTAACAGAGTAGCGGCACAAAAGCAGGGATTTGTCTCCGCCAGCAATACGTTCAACGTATTCTTTCATGTAAGTATAAGCAATGAGCGGGACTAAATGCTTGAACATGCATTTGCTCAAATCTCCTTCCGTAGCCTACACTTTGCCAAATACTAGCAGTTTGCATTTGTCGTTAGTAGCATTTGCTACTTGTCAACTATGATGTACAACTATATTACAATTACAATTACAATTTGCTGAAAAAGTTCTTTAAATACATCATTATTCTGAAATAAATCGTGTAATTCATAGTCAAATTGAAAGATGAGAAAAGAGGTATAAAATTCTTACGCTGTCAGCTGAAACTTGTAAGGTTTAGGTAGTTATTTGGGCAGTTCTTCCCATCTACTTTGGGATGCTGCCTGATAATGGGTTGAACTCTTTCTGCAATTTGCCAATATGAGATTCACGCTCCCGTACTGCAGATTACACAAATTCTGTTGAACAAATCCCATTACTGCCTCAATATTCTTCGAAATACAAATTTTCTGTTTTCTTTAGCCAGTTTTTAAAAAAAATCGAACTACCCATTAGTAGGGAGTGCATCAATTTGAGTTTAAAGAAAAGAAGAAATGGGTGCCAGGTATCCTGAAGAAGAAGATGCTGCAAATACTGCAAGATCTCCAGCTTCTGTGATAGATCATTCTCATGTAGTGACTTCATGTTCTTCAAAGAAGAATTACCATGAAAGATATGGAAAAGCTGTGAGAAGGAAAGTTCGTCCCAAAAAAATATTTAGGGTTCAGTTATCCTCTGACAGAAGTAAATACCAAGGTACAAACAAACCCAAAAGAACGTGCCAGAAAAAACACAGGAAGGTGTTTTCCTAAAGCTCTGCACATAGTTGTTTTCTTTGACTTTTTGGTTGCTTTGTTTTCTATTATTAATAATTATGTCAACGCCATTGTACTTAGGATGGCCATTAAGTAAAGATTACCCATCGTCATTTATGCCAACAGTGAGTTGGCCTCGATGTTTCTCAAATGAGTCCAATACTAATTTGGATGAGCTTCAAGCCAAGTTGTAGAAATTTTCCAGAAAGATAGAGAAATGAGTAGAGAGGAAGCTAGATTTAGCAGATGAGAGGCTGGCTGGAGAGTTTGAGAAACTAAAATTTGAGATGGGGGTGGCCATCATGGACGAGCAACTGCAAGAGGTGGAAGAGTCTATAGAAATAGTCGAAGAAAAGGGTATCCTTAACAGAACACAGGCCATGGATCTCATCAACAGTGCTTTGAAAGAAAAGGATGAAGTTGGGGACAGGAAGGCTGTGATTAGCTTGGGTGATACCAGGGCTACAACAAGAAGTATAGTGAAAGCAGAGATTGAAAAGCATTGTGCTAATGGAGTTGGAGTGGATTGTGCAATAGCTAGTGGCGGAGGAAAGGTTTTGGGTCATTCTGAAGGGTACTATATCGGAGTGGCCCTCTCTTGGAGGCAAGTTCCAATGGCTACTTAAATCATCCTCTTGCTAATGGGATACTGAAGCCCAGATTTGGAGAGCCGGGAGATGCCTTCCCATCAAAGGCAGTAATGTTTTTGTCATCACTGGCCTTAGGACTTACATTTTGGCTGAAGCAATCAGTGTGGAGCATGTTTCAAAGGTAGCAATGTTACCCTTTTTAGCATCGTTAAGCAAACTTATTTATTTGATTTATTTTCTCAAACGAGATACTATTATTAGGAGCCGAAATTTTCCCCGCTTGCAAAGTTTTTAATTATAGTAAGATCCTGAAAAATCTAATCATTTATTTTGCAAAGTTAACTAATTGTTTATTTTGTTTACCTGTTTTATCTTACATTGATTGCATTTTTTCTTCTTCGCTCCTGGAAGCTTACAAGCTGTGCTACCTTGGAGCTACTCATAGAAATGATAAGTACACGGGTATCTTAATTTACATACAACTTTTGTAGTAGCAATATATTCAACAATACGGATTTTATTATAAAAAGAAAGTTTTATCCCAATAATAAAGGTAGAGAGACAGAAAAATTCTAAGGCTATGAAATTCTTTTAGTTTTAGAAGCAACTTAAACAAGGGAGAATAATTTGAAGCTTATGAGCACAAGGTTTTGAACAAATTTTAGAAAGTGCCCCCTAGTATAACAAAGAACTGCACTGCACCATGTCAGTATACCTTATCTAAGTGGCATTTCACTTTCAAATACCATTCAGCTTTGATGTTGGGTTTTTTTATTACAGTAAATTCATCTTTCTGTTTGGGTATTAAGTTAAAGAGATATCTATTTCTTAAATCCATCATCTGCTTGTAAGCCAGTTCAGCTCACTGAATTTTGAAGCACCTTGTACTTTCCATATGATCACATCCAGAGAGACAAGCCTAAAGAAGGTCTTGGTTTACAAGCTCCATTATTCATGTGATATAGTACTAAAAACTTAAGGTTATGAATAATGAGTGGATCCCTTTAATTCGGGCTTAGTTTTTGTCAGGTTTAGTGTCTGGTCCCGATGAACAGTTCTGTTCCCTTTTTCCTGTTCTGTCCCTTTAGGAACGCTGAAAGTATATTACGAGGATAAACGTTGTCTCTTCTCTTTTTTTAATGTACTCTTCTCATTTATCTTATCTACCTGAGTAAACTCCTAGAGGTTGTTGTGTATTTTCCTCTTCAGTTGGGTGTTTCTCTTCTAGAAGTACTCTTCTCATTTATCTTATCTACCTGAGTAAACTCCTAGAGGTTGCTGTGTATTTTCCTCTTCAGTTGGGTGTTTCTCTTCTAGAAGCAGTCTTACAGATGTTTATTCCTACTGAATCTTCTTTACTGGAGCAGAGCGTGGCATATGATTTAACACGTGCACCAAAGTAATTCAAGGTTTATGGATCAACTCTAGTGCTACTCTCCTTGAGGACTGAGTGACTATAGTACCTGGGGCTCAATGCAAAGGCAAGGAGGTGCAAAGGGGTAGTCATTGTGTTCCATCTATCCACCATGATTTTCTGTAGTTTCTTGAAGAATGTTTCTTCAAGTCCTTGCTCTTTTTCATTTATGATTTTTTTAATATCCTCAATCATAAAGTCTTTGCCATCATATACCTCACCCAAGCAAGGCCTATCCATGTCAATGTATTGGATCATGCTCAATACAGGCTTAGTGAATCTCAAGAGGTACTCTGCACATTCCCACCAAGAGTCATCTAGTATCATTGTCTTAATGGCAGCTGCCCTTGTACTACTAGATTGACTCCATACTCTCCAACTAGCACTGATTACCATTGTAGACAATGCCTCTTTAACCTTCACAAGGCATCTCAAAACAATAGTGGAGGCAAAACATGTCTCAGCAACCTATTTCAAAATCAAAACAGTACTAAATTAAAATTAAAAACATAAAAATTTACTAAGCTAAAGTCTAAAACATATTTAAATTTTAAATAATATAACTTACCTTCAAGAGCTCCAATCTCGAGAATTGTCTAAATATGGCTTGTGACACATGGTGGTTCGTGACGAACATTTGGATCTCCTAGGCATCTTCATACGCTTTTTTGATCCACTCAATTTTCTTGCCAATTTTTTGCAGCATTAGGTTGAGTGAGTGGATAGCACAAGGTGTCCAAAAAATGTGTTTGAAGTATTCCTCAACTAATAACCCAACCACCCTACAATTTCCAGCATTGTCTGTTATTACCTGAACAACATTTTGAGGGCCAACTTGCTCAATGGCTTGGATGAGAATGTTTGCAATGAATGGACAGTCTTTCACTTCCCCTTCACAATCCACTTCTCTCAAAAGCATTGCACCTCTCGTGGACACTACAATAACATTGACCAAAGGGCAATTTCTTGCATCTTTCCATCCATCAAACATTATGGACATGGACACACTTGTTTCGATCCATGAATCCTTGATGGGCTTCAAGGAAGCCTCTACATGTTTCACCTCTTTGTCCAATAAAGTGTTGTATACCTTCTCGTAACTCGGGCCCTTGAACCCCATTGGGGCCTCATTAATTGATCTCACCATTTTTTGCCAATACGATGAGCGAACAACATTAAATGCCAATCCATTTGCATAGATGCATCTCACTATGTCTTGCTCGGCAATGTCTCTTGCCTCATTGTGAAATGACAGTTCCAAAGGCCCCTTTGCTCTCTTATTTGTCACCAGTTATCGAGGAACACGCAAGAATGGATGGCCCTTTGTGGGTTGTTCACTAGAAGTGGAAACTGAAGCCATAGAGCCAGAGGCCTTCGATGCTTTTTTACTTTTAGCCCTTTGCAAAGGATGAGCAATTGGATTCCCAACTGCTTCATCTGCTTGTTTTTTTTCTTCAATATACTTTAGTACAATATGGTTTGCATCAAGGGTTTTAGGTGCAGGTTGCCCTTCAACTCTTGGTTGGCCTGGACAAAACTTGATGCCTTTCTGAGGGATAAAACACAAATGTGCTTTCACTCTACTATAAGAGCAACTATATTCCTCTTTGCAATAGCTGCAAATCCAAATGTAATCTCCCCCACTTGGCATTTGCTGAACCATTTCCACATATTTCCATAGTGGAGAGTCTAGGTCTATTTTGAACCAAGAGTTCCTAGTGCTAGAAGCACTTGCCACTCTATAAATCTATAAACAACATACAAAGCCACAAACCAAAATGAAAAAATAAAATAAAACTAGAGAGTTCATTTCATTTCATCAAAAAAATGCAAAGAAATTTAAAAAACAAACAAAAATCAACAAAAACCTACCTCTTTTGTTGAAATCTTCTTCTTCAATGTCTTTGAGGAGTTGTCCACACTTGCAACCACGTAGGAATAGCTCACAAACAAGCTTAGAGCATGCAACAATCACCTTTCAACTCTCCTTGAGCAATGGCAACCAAACAAGAAAGTTTAGCAATGGGGGAAAGAAGTTTTCTTTTTCATTCACAAATGCACAAATGACATATGTATAACCTTTTTGGCCTTTTTAGTGGTTTATTTTAGGGTTGGAGGGTCGAATTGACTAAATTAGACCAAAAATAGTTTTAAAAAGTTTTTAAAAAAAAGTGTTTTATGCCAAAGTCTGCCTAGAACCTGCCACAGTTTATCAAATTCCCCGTCAATTCTTCCAAATTTGGCCTGGGTCCGTCTGATAGAGTTTGGGCCGAATTCGAACACCTGCGGTCGACTTACAGAGAATGACATCTGGATTGGACTTTGGTCCGGACCGAACCCGACTTTGCTGCCTCTAGAAATGAATCTGGTAACTGCTTGTGGGATAAAGGAATAACATAACATGGTATTTACATTTTAACTATTACTTCTGTGCATTCATCCAAAATACACTATTTACTATCACTATCTATACCCCAAACAATAATGGAAAGAGGGTATATAAAATATGGCTATGCTATAAAATAATGGAATA
Organism: Thuja plicata; assembly: GCA_018584345.1. Lineage (NCBI taxonomy): Eukaryota > Viridiplantae > Streptophyta > Pinopsida > Cupressales > Cupressaceae > Thuja > Thuja plicata. The sequence goes on along the minus strand of MU223260.1, from coordinate 598,387 downwards.
GCAGAGGCTCTACGATTTCCGTTACCTCTATAAGTCCACCTAGATAACGATTTTCATTATCATCATCCTTGCCTAAACATTTTAGAGGAGCTCTATAGGATACCAATTAATGCATCACATAACCGAGAACCTGCACTATTATTACTACTACCAAGGATTCACTCAAAACCATTTTTTTTTCACCATCGGCATTAATAAATCAGTTTTATTGGACAAATGACTGGAGGAAAACACATTCTGTATATTAATGCTTACAACGGATTCATATTTTTAATCATTGTCCATACTGAAAACACAACTTGAGTTTTATGATCTATTTTGGCATGATACAGAACTCATATTTGCATTTCTATCTATATGAATGAACAGATTATCGTCAACTCACCCATTAAATTAATAATCATTGAGGTTTACCATATAAATGGATGACAAAATACATTGTGATCACCAGTATTACTACACACATAACAATATTCAAAAGCCATTAATGGCATAAGTAAATAATATACTCAAGAAAAAGCAGTTACTTTCATCTGGAGTATGGGAGAAAATGTAAAGAATCACAAGCATGTGAATAATACAAGAGGAATGAGATGCACTGCCTGTTCTGTACTGCCAGCCCAACTGTGATTTCTTATCAAATTCCTCTTCTCCCTCCACTTCGAGCCCTTGTCTCTCTTCTGCATGGATTCCTAAACCTAATTTACAGAGTCCAGGCCCAGATCTATGCCAGTCTAGATTGAAAGGGAATTTTATCTTGATGAATGTTCAGGTTTAGAGGTTTTGACAAGAACAACTACAAATTATTGCAATAAACATTGAAAAAAAATGCCCCGTGACTTGGCACACTGGCTTTGAACTTGACAAATGCAATCAAAAAACATATTCTACAAGATCATGGCATACAGACTGGTTTCTTAATCAGAGATGCCAAAGATTTTGAATGTGAGATAGACATCTAGCAATAAGAGAAAGAAAAAGCAATTACCTAACACTGTAGAAATATCTTTCGGATTTGAAATCATATTGGAAATCAAAGAGGGATATGAGCTGGGTAAAATAGATTAAGATGGATTGACAGCTTCAAAATCTATCAATCCGTATATTCCTGGCTATCAGAAAATGGCAAAGGATGCTCCATCTTCCATTAATAACCTCAAAACCTGCACATATGAATGAGGTTCTCAAAATACAACATGACTTATAGTAGCAAATTTAAAGTGCACAATCAAAATAAGCTAAAATTTGGATCGAATAAGCCAGTGTTTGATAGCATTTGCTTCCAAATCCTCCAGAAAAGACATGAAAATAGCACGAAAGGAGTGAACTAGTTAAGTCAGCGATAATTATGCCCATGACACTTCTTTCTACCTGCTCTATAATCACCAATATAATGGGCACACAACAATTTCTGTATTAATTGCCTTTAAGAGCCAAAAAATTTAGCCAATCAAATTGATGAAAATTCATTTTGCATCTCTACTCTGGATCATTAAAAAATAATGCAAATGAAAATGAAGATTGCTGCAATGACAAAAGAACCTGCCACCATTACATAGAAGCAGTGAGATTCTGAAAAGATTTCTCTGCACCTGGTATTATGTGACCAAAAAGCATATCATTGCAGAAAAAAGACAAAGTTGCTTTGATCAACTTTAATGAGTCATAGATATTACATACACGATTTCTACAACCTGAGTAAAGCCCAATTATTCAATTTCTTAGTTTTTAGCTCCTTATAAGGGGTAAACCAACAGAGACAACGACCAATGTCGCTGGAATTCCAAATTTCAAATGACCCCAAAATGAGAGGTGGTATCCCAAGAACTGTGCTCTTCTGGCCTGCTCACAAACAATTAAATTTGCAGCTGAACCTGCCAATGTTAAGTTGCCTGCCACAGTACTAACCCATGCTAAAATGAGCCATGCTTTGCTCACGCTTGCCCCTGAGAGTGCTGCAGATGCTGCCACTCTACTACCCAACAAAAGCACTGAACAGAAAAAAAAAATACTCATTAAAACATTAAAAAACTTTGAACAAAGAAAGCATAAAAACCATCAGAATTTTACTTGAAAAAATCAACTTATATAAAATGAGAAGGCTGAGCATCTTTGAATGAGAATTGCATGTCATGAACATACACAGTGCACACTATTAAATTGTTTTTTTCTAACAGAAAGAAAGAAGTATGTTATATCATATATGTACAGACAAAAGTAAATATATATGAGGATGTTCCATTCAGACTGGAAAGAAACAATTCCTACAGAAAACTGTACTGATGCTTGAGAGGGAATATGTGAAAACCAGGATGCTTGAAAGACATGAAATTAAAAACCTTAACTGAAGGACCTATACAAGCAACCCTAAAAAAAATACCCTAAACCTGTAATCCATCTTACCAGAAGTCCTGCTTTTTTTATATAACTTACTGACACCCACTGCAATCCCCTGAAATAAAATCTAAGACAAATCAAAATCATAAGAGTACTAGATCTTCAGAAAATGTGTTGCTTTTCATTCTCTTTTTTTTCTAGCTTTTGTGCCATCCTTTGTTTCTCCCTATTGATTCCTTTCCATCCTAATTTTCCTTCATCCTCAAGCCATGCCCTAGAAGTTGACTCCTCTCTTTGGTCATTCTTGAAACTTGTTTCCCCATCCTGAATCCTTGGTCTAGTATATCCTGCACCAATAGCCAAGTTCTTTAATTATATACAGTTTTCGATGACAAATATCACTAGCTTCATTCATTTGTCTACCAAAGAGTGCTTGATGATCCCCCTTTAATACATCTCTTTTGTACAATATCGATAATGAACAATCAAGAATTGACTCGTTTCCAATTTCTCGACATCCCTGTCAAATGTACTCTTCCTGAGGTCTTTCTTTAATTGAAGCCATCGGTCGGACTCCACAGACAACAAGAATTCAGTTGGCAAAGCAAATAGTCTAACAAAAATGGGTGTAACTGCAGATAATTCCTCTGTTGAGTTAAATCCTATTGACCAATATTTCAAACAGCCTCACTCTACGTATGAACCATGTGTAATGTCCCTTTTTAAAATATATAAACCAGGATTAAGGATTTCCTTTAATCTGTATATCAGATTTGCATAAACTTGAATATCGGTGATACCAAAATGATCTCTAAAAACATAGCAAATAGAAACCCAACTTAATGTGACTGATGTAGATTGTTTTAATAACATATTTGAACATGATTTTACATCAACCTTTTTGTCCAATACATCAGATAACAGCAATGAACATCTGCTGCAGATTGCAATGAAAAAAATTTCACCCTTGGGTGTCCAAATACACAAGAAACAGCTACAACTTCTACTGAAACTTCTTCAAACTTCTCACAATTGTTCACAATAGAAAAAGGCTTGAAATAACCTCCCAACAACAGCCAGAACAGCAATATAGAACTGAAACCAAACTTTTAAACTATGCACTCCAAACCTCTACAATTCCCTACAAACTGCTAGAGAAAACACTTCAAACAAAAAGTACTAAGCTGCAATACAACCTCTGAATGAGATTGCCCTTGGAGACCTTAGGGCCATTGTCTTTGAGCCTCAATCTACTTGATTTATCAGGCTTAGAGATTCCTCTTCATCAGTTTATCAGCCTCGAGAAATACAACATCAGCTGGTTAGAATGAACAAGATAGAATACTCGGAATATTAAATCACCTCCAAATATATAAAGGAGGAACCCCTCGTGTTGGAAAATAACAGTGTACCCTCGGGACGCGCCCCCCTAAATCCTGAGCATTCCCGGGAACAGGGACGCACCCGGCACGTGGGGACAGTGCTCCGGCATCCCCAACAACACCACCAAATTTTGCTTCCATCACCGGGAACGCGGTGATGTGCCGGCGTTCCCGAGACACTGAGGGGGACGCATGAGCGTCCCTCGAGCGTCCTAGGTACACCTGGGCGTCCCCTACAATGGCAACTTATCACTGCCAGGTCAAAAATTTTCTAAGTATAAACTCATTGTTTGGGGGTCAATTTTTTTTATATAAAATATAACATTTAAGTATAAGTGACATTATTTTACTTTAAGTTATATTTTATATAAATACTATCAGGATGTTTGAGAGTGGTTTAAGATTCATAGGAGTTATAATGGAGATTTTAGATTTTGGGAGATATTAAACAATTCTAGACTCAGCCAAATTTCAAGAATCAACACACCTCCATCAATGTTATCTTCCACAACTTTTCTTGACTTTCCAAGATAAATTTAATATTGGAACAAGGATTTTCCAAGGATTCTAATTCATTTCATCACAAATCTCTTGACTCAACCTCCACAACCTTGACTAGCTTGGCCCAGCTCTCACTCATATCCCTGACTGACTTGACTACCTAGCGAGCCAAAGTTGCTCAAACTCATCTCTAAGACTCAGAGACTTGAAAATTACCACTGAACTAAGACTACTTGGGACAACTACCCCACTGAACTAAGAAATTTGCTACCCTTGGGGTTGAGTATTGAGTATTCTAATTTCTAATTAGTAATTCGATATTGAAAACTTCAATGTTCATTGTTCAAGTATTTACTATTTAGTATTTGGCGTTTGCAATTTTGCTATATTACTTCTTAATAGTCTTATACATCTTTTCATAACTAGCATTTTAAGTACCATATGTATAGTATATAGTATACACACACCCTCCCCCCGCCACCCCTACCGCC
>MU223260.1:569478-589686 GCA_018584345.1 Thuja plicata | reverse complement strand
CTTTTTTTTCGCGTACCCGAAACTCGTCCCCCCGTCCCCCCGTACCCCCGTACCGATGTAACACTGTTGCCAGCAGTTGAATTGTCCCAAAAGTCCCTTTCATTACTGTGCAAACTTGTTTGAAACTTCTTTCTACATGAATCCAAAGGAAAGACATCCCAACATCCCAAGAGGTCAAATTTAATATTAATTAATGATATTTTCACATATTCCCTCTCAACATAGGCCGCATAAAGAATTCCCATAGACATCTTTGGATTCTTAGCTAAAATCAAACTATAATTCCCACTGTGACAATCTGTCATAAAACCTGCCATTGGTGCCTTCTAATTTGGCTCCATAATAACAAATTTCATATGTATTTTACCAAATAATGTAAATTGCAATATATATATTAAATAAATAATCTTTCCCAATGTATCTCGTCACCGTTGATTTACTATTTTTGGCCTTTGGGAACCTACTATATTTAGTAAGTGTTATTTTTAGAAAAAGGGAAATGGCACAATGACATTCTATGAAAAATCGTTTTCCAATCTTTCCTCAATAGGAGAAAATTGTGAAACATCTTCCCAGCCCTATCAATATTCCATTTAACTCTAATCAATGACCAATCAGCTTTCCTGTCTCAAAGTAACTTTTGAGAGGAACATGAACCCATTTATCTGCAAATTAGAGACCTTTGTCTTTGGATGGACATAGTGGGATAATCTATGACAAGAAAGAACATTTGGTGACAACCTTTCCCATTCTTGGTATTTCCTAATTATATTCATGAATTAACATCAATTCAAGAGATCCCAAGACTGGCAGGAGGATATATATATATACAGATATATATATATATATATATATATATAGAGAGAGAGAGAGAGAGAGAGAGGAAATTCCTATTGGATTGCTGAAAAGTATAAATTAAGTTTGCAGAGCATACCTATTTTTATTGTCCTTGATTTATATAACTTGTTTCATACTTTTCAGCGTTGCAATAGGCATTTCCACTATTGAGCACTTCCTCTTTTATTAAGCATTGTTCTATAAAGGAAGGAGCAGCAGCAGAAACCTTTGTTCTCCCACCTAGTGTGAAATTACAATTGCACCTATGACACAAAAACTGTGGATGAAGGGATTGCTATCAATGTTTATTGTTTAAACTGTCAACAACACTATTTGCAATCATGTGCAGATTGTTGAAGGTGACAAAACAGGTTTGCATGATCAAATATATCATTTGTGCCTTGCCTCCATCCTTTTGGCATGTCATTAGCATTCACCTCAAGTTTGGTATTAATAAGATTAAACAGTGTTACCCGGGGACGCGTCCCCGGCCTAATTTCCCCCGTCCCAATACTTGGGACATTTCGAAGACTTGCGGACAGCCACTCCCCCCCCCCCTTCCCCATTTTTTGAAATTTTGGTGGGGACATCTCGGAAAACTGGGGACGTCACCCAAAAAAATCGGGATTACTGGGGACGGTCCGGGACGCTGTAGCCGTCCCTCGACCATACCGGGGATGGTCGGCCGTCCCCAATTTTTTGCACCCGAAAATGTCAAAATCATTTTTTTTTCCATAAGGGGGTTGGTTTGTCAGCCCCACCTTCTTACATGCCCCAAAAAGCCAAAAAACGTGGCTTATACTTGCATCTTCTCCATTCTTTTAACATGCATAAAAATTTCAAGTTTTTTACTTCTACTCTTTCATTGACAACAGTAGCAAGGGTTTGAAGTTTTTGAGTTGAAGGAGCAGCAAGAAGGGCCTTTTGGAGCGATTTTATCATCTTAGGAAGCAAGAGCTTGGAAGAGGTAAGTTTAATCATCATTCCATGCTTGCATTTTTCATTTTTTTTCAAAGTTTAAGCTTAAAGTAGTCTGATTTTTTTTTGTATTGCTTCAGTTCAACTTCTTTCTTCAATCTCCAAAAACTATAGAAACCAAAATGAGCAATAGTGGGAGTAATGGTAGTGAGGAAGAATATGTGGGTGATCAAACTCATGGTGGTGAACTTGAAACTAGTAGTGGGTAGCAACAACCTCAACCTAATATGTTTAAGTGCCCTTCAAAAATCATGAGCAAATATGCAAAGGGCCCTTTCAACCAAAAAAAAACTCTTCTCCAATATGTCACACCTAGGGGTCAAAAGAAAAAAAATGTAGGAGGGACTAAGGTGTGGGATTGTCATGTTTGTAAGGATGATTTTAGGAGCAGCTATACAAGGGTTAAGTCTCACTTTTTGGGTATTGCATGACATAGAGTTATAGCTTGTCCAAACTTAACTGAAGAGGAAAAAATAGAGTGCCATATATTGCACAATGAGGCTGAAATGGGCAAACAAGGTTTGACAAGTCCAACACCTACTTTATCAAGTGCACAATCATCTAGGTCAATCTCACCCACTATTGGTGCTAGTTCTAATGACACAAGACGAAAGAGGAAGGTGGGTGACAAGGGAAAAACAATTGAAAGTATGTTTAATGCACAACAACGGGAAGTTACAGTCATCCATTGCTAAATTCTTTTTTGCTAATGTTGTCCCATTTCATGTGGCCCGTTCCTCTTATTTCAAACAAATGATGAAAGATCTAGCCATTATGGGTCCTCATTCATACCCCCTGGTGATCATAAGCTACGAACTACCCTCCTAGACAATAAGTACTCCAAGATTAATATGTTGTTCGAGGATATGAGACAGACGTGGATTAGGACAGGCTGCTCTATTGTGATGGATGGGTGGACTGATGTTAGACATCGACCACTCATCAATATCATTGTCACATCCCCTGCTGGTTCATATTTTTTGAAAGCCATAGATTGTTCAAGGAAACGTAAGGATGCAGAGTTTCAGTTCACCATTTGAGAGATGCCATAGAGGAGATTGGGCTTGCTAATGTTGTACAAGTGATCACAGATCGTCACGTGTGAGCAAATCAGCTGGTTTGATGGTGGAGGGTGCTTACAGGCACATCTTTTGGACCCCATGTTGTGTTCATGCATTGAACAATGCATTAAAAGACATTGGTAAGATAGATTGGTGAAGCAAGTGGTGTTAGAAGCTAGAGAGGTTCAGATGTTCATTTGCAACCATCACACCTCACTTGCTCTTTTTAGGTCCTCAAAAGAGTTCCTCAAACCAACTGACACAAGGTATGCCAATTTGAATTACTTCATTTTTAAATTATTTAAATTATTGTTACAGTGCTTCCTCCCTTAGATGATGAGGGAAAGTTGGTGTTAGTATCTGAGGCTATCATTGAGTTAAGGGAAAGGAATTTGAGGAGGCGCACTATCAGAGAGTATTTGGTCAAATGGAAGGACATGCCAGTTGAGGATGCTACTTGGGAGAGTGAGGAGATTTTATAGCATCCAGAGTTGAGATTGCTTGAGGACAAGCAATTTCGGGAGGGCGGACTGTAATGTCCCCTTCTAGCTAGATACTTTAGTCTAGCTGTGGTTTAGCCTATTATTGGACCCTCGTAGGCTATTACAGATGAATAGGGGGTCAGATTGGACACAGGAGGTTTGGGTTGTTCAATGTTTTTGGCTTTCTCAGAGTTCAGTGATTGGTTTGGGCTTAGAAAGTTTGATTTAGGCTTCTTTTGAGTGATTCTTGCTATTTTTAGCATGTCTTTTCAGGCACATGGAAAATAATTTGTTAGACTCTAGTTTCAACAGTTTGGCCAGATTCTCAATATTGAGAGAGTTATGATTATTTCAGTGAATTCCAGCATATTTAATGATTAATGATTAAATATAAACTTAAATTGACTTAATATTTAAATCACTTAAGTGATGGGTTTATAACACATCGAATGGGGCCAATTAAGTATTTTATTTTGGAGGTGAATTATTAAAAGTTTTCCCTAAGTCAAATTCCATTAAATGTTAATAATATTATTTAATGTTATTTCATTAAATAAAATTGCAGCCTTGAAGAGGAATTTTGATTAGGGTTTTGGAGGCCTATATTTGCTTGGGAAATGAAGAATGAGGAATCGATTGTTATTGTTATTGATTATTGCTTCTTGCTCTGAGCTCTGGACAAGGTTTTTCAGTATTCACCATTGGAGAAACGTAGTCTTCTTCAGTGTTCACCATTTGAGCCAGTGAAATATCTGGTGAATCTGGTATTTTGGAGAGTCTCATCTAGAGATTCTTATTGTGCTTCAATATAGTGACTTGCTACAGTGCACGTGAATACTGATTTGCTACAGTACCCATGATTAGTAATTTTGCTACAGTGTGTGAATAGTGATTTGCTACAGTGTGCGTGAATAGTGAATTTGCTACAGTACCGTAAATAGTAAAATTGCTACAGTTTCGTGAATAGTGCTACTACAGTGCATGAACAATGTTGCATCAAGTTTTACTAGTTATTCTTGTTGGTTAGAAGTTTGGAAGGAAAGGGATGGCGTGAAGAATGAGGGTCAAAAATCTCAACCCTTACTATAACAATAAGATTGCAGTAGCGTCTTCTGAAATAAATCAGGTTCTTTATGCTTTGTAGAACTCGTTTTTGCTTGTGTTTATTCGCCGGAATCAGTTATCTTTGTACTTAGCGTTGCATGGTGAAATTATATAAAATTGCAGTAGTAGTCTAATTTTATTTTAGCATTTTTATTTCAGTCACTTGTTTGATTCAAAACCCTTATTGAAAGAATTTCAAAAAAACATAAATTTGCAAAACAAACAAACAAAAAACATCCAGTACAGCAGCAGAGTCTGTGAAGGGTTCTTACATCATAGAATCAAAACTCTTTCGAATAGAAATACAAATGCTAGAAGCATACAAGATTCACTATTCCCAATGTATGAATTAATATCTACAAAATATTCAAAAATTACTCAAGGCTATGAAGTACTTCTCTTCATGCACAAGATGCTTACTTACACCCGCTTTGATACCATGTTAATGTTTCTATACCAGGATTGAAATACACAGCAAAAGATCAAATAATGAACACAAAGACAATTTATCCTAGGAAAACCCTCCTACACGAGGGAAAAACCCAGACACACCGCAAAACGATCTCCTTTATTTATGAAACAAGTCTAAATACAATGCTTCAATATTATGAGACACTTAAACAGAATAATAATCAACAATGAATCTCTCCAATAATAAAATGCTCAGAATATATGCTACAACCACATCCAAAATATATCAAGGAACTTGAACACATAATCTCTCCAATCAATATCGCAGTAAGTGAAAACGCAAAACCTTTAATGAATATATATAGAAAGAACTATCAGCATTGAACATGTCACCCAAGAGGCTCAACAAAGAAGTCTGATGATATTCTCATCGAATGCAAAGAAATCTTGAAACGGTAAGCACTGAGAATGCCAAAGGACAAGCTCTTCGAATGGAAGACTTTTCCATTCTCCACCGCATGACTTATCATATTCCACGCGGGTCTCTTGAGTGTCACTAGGTGGAGAAACTTCATATTTCCAAAGAAGTTATTCAACAGTCCTCTCTTTCGTTTAGCAGGGAAGTCCATAAATAACAACCACAGGTAAGAAGGATAACTTCTGAAGCTACACATCTCCAACACTATGCTTCTAAGAGGAACTGGTTCACGTATAGCTTTATCCACTCTCTAAAAAGAAACAAACTTATGTCAATGAGAATGGAAAATCTCGTTGCCATGCATACTTGTGTTCAATTGATTGCAAGACACTTAAGTATAGGCAAAGCCCAACACAAAGGCAGGATGTAGAGCTCAAGGAGCTAGGAAACTTGATAATGACCATGATGCATAAGTGGGATCGGAAGAAATAGTTCAACTTCCTTCTGACTATTCCAATATGAGGAGTTCCCTACATATGCAATTGCAAATGATGATGAAATTGATTTTTGAGGTTTTTTCTCTAACAGAAACAGCTATGGATATCGTTTTTGACACTTCATCATATTCATACGAGTCACTTGTATAAAGAGACTCTATATGGTACTTTGAACCTTCAACTTATTTGAATATTTCAATTTGAAATGGATTCAAATTTCAGCTACTATGATGATTCATGAATGATCATTGATATTCAAAATATTACATTCTGTCATTTTGATGTATGATTAAACAATTCAAATTGGGCCTTGGAATTGTTTAATATAACAATTCAAGTTATGACTAATGATGATCAATTTGAATTATACATATAACTTCTAAGTTACTTTATAGTTTAGTTGCAGATGTTGATGTTCCCGCCTTTTGTTTCATCCCTTTTCTTGGCTATCCATCTTTGCCCACGAGTAGGAACAGAGGGAATGATAGGTCATAGGCATTCTCACATAAATTCGACGCAATGAGATGATTGATTTCACTCCCTTGGCCCTACTATTCTAAAGGGCATTTGATTCGGGGTGGGATAATAGTTCATGTAGAATGAGGGCAAGGTGGTTCTTTCTTGTTGGTTGGCTCATCCAAACATGCATGCCCTACCATTCTATAGGGACGCTCAATAGCTAAATACATGGTAGGCAAATCATGAGCCAGGATCATCGAGTATTTATTTGCTATAAATTATGTATTTTTTACTAAAAAATATTATTATATAGTTGTACCCTTGTTGCCCCCCTACTATCCCCCCAAATGCATCCCTACATTCCTTTGTCCCCTTGTCTAAAAAACTCAAAGAAATACCATGAAATTGTGAAGCTTTGTGGTTGTACCTCCTAAAAGTGAACGATATTGCAACAAGTTTGGCTCTCTTGTCCTTAATTTCCTAGAGTCGTGTCTTTGAAATTTTTTAATTTTCTTGAGCAAATTCATAGGTTTTGCAAGATTGAGCCACGTGGTGGCATCTTGCTTTATCTTTCCTTGAGCAAGTTTTATCTCCCTTGTAAACTTTTCAAAGTCAACGAGATAGTGAAATTTGTCACAATATTATTTTATATTTCACGTGTTATTTTCTATAGAGTTGTAAGAGTTAAACCCTGCAAGAAAGAACCACAAACTCCACCAAACAAGTTTAAAAGGCCACAAAATATCCATAGATAAAAACAATCTACAAAAAATGCCACAAGAAATCCATAGATAACAAATTCTCTACCAAAGCAGGCCAGAAGAAATGCCTGCAACAAATAACCACGAACCTTGCAACATGCCAAATAGGCCAGAAAACATAGAACTCTCCAAACATGCAACAATAGCAACTTGCACACAGGCCAATGTAGGCCACAAACTTTTGCAAAAGAGGTCAAAATGACCAAATCCTCTGCGGAAACAAATTATCTACCAAAAAGACAGATGGGCAAAGGGCAATACAGCCCTCGGCTATTTTTTTATTTTTATTTTACAACACATGCAAGAAATAAAAAAAAATTGAAAAAATAAAAATAATTTGCCAAAATGACACTCCAATGGTAGGCTTACGTGTGAAAATCACAATATGGGAAGGAAAGTGCTCCCATTGCTCTGATACCGTGTTGGATTTTAGCCAAGATCAGAGAGCACGAATTGATAACCTTCCACAAGTGAACAAAGACAAGCACAATAGTATGTCTATCATATACATTTGAAGAGTGCATAATACAATGATCAACCTTGCATATAAAGGGAAGGATGAGGAAGTGAGAAGGTTGGAGTGAAACTCTGACTAACCCTCCATATGTGCAACACTTGTGAGCTCATTTGACAAGTGTGTGAGCAAGTGATGAGGATACGTCTCAACCATAAGAGTTGAGACAATAAACATGAAAATTCCTAAGTAAACTTAAGCTTTGTGTGAATAGGTCAATCCTACAAAGACTATTAGCTAACTATGTACATAATGACTCTATTTACACTAGCAGTATATTCATGGGTTGTTTCCCCTACGGAGTAGGATCCATTGTCCACTGAAATGTGGCATTTCTCTTGCATGTCTCCAATTCTCATCCCTTTTCTGCTACCCAAAAACTTGAGGTAGCATAGAATTAAACAGGCCAACAAATATGATGATTAACAAATTCAATCTATATACACAGTAACCCACCTGTATCTTCATTTCAAAACTTAAGAAAACAACAAATATTGCCTCTGTAGATTGAGACACAGATAAGAAGTTTTGATTCATAGATGAAGCAAAGTTTAACAAACAGCATTACTACTTGCATGTGCGAATAGCTAGAGATATTCCTACACACTTGTGGAAGCTTAAAACACAATAGGCATTTCATTTTTCAAGTGCAAACCATTATAATCAAGCACGAATGGGAAACATTTACCTGTAGGCACATTTGAGGCTAAGTTTGAAAGAACAACTATGACCACTGAAAGAGTCACCAACCCAAGTACATTATTAATATGTGCATGAGGCTCAACTGCATCCCACAGCGCACTGGGTATGCCTGTCTTATTGAATCCTTCTACCGTGATAAACATACCCGAGAAGAACACTAAAAGAGAATAAGAAACCTGCTCCAAAAGAAGGAAAATTCATAAAATTAGTTGAAAATAACTAGTAGCAGTTATTTTTTGAGTCTGACATGATTAAATTATATTTGTTGCTATTCAAGTAACAATTCAGCACAATATCTTGTAAATTCAATTTTTGGCATAGCCATGTAAATGAGATTTATGAACTGGATAATGGGGTTCAAAGAGGAACATGAATTTGCAAGTTAAGGTTTTCACTGTACAATATATTTATTTCTGCTGAATGTACTTGATGAAGTTATGATTTGCCTATTGTGAAGCCAGCTTAGTTGCTTACACCTTTATAAAGACAAAATGAACAATGACATATTTCATTATATTGTCAGAATACCCAGACACGGTCTCCTTAAAGGAGTGACAGAAGATTATGAACACTTAGTGGACATGTGAAACTCTAATTTCTGTTAGTGTGATGGTGGATAACTTGTTAAAATCCATCTTTATTCTAGTACAAAGAACTGATATAATTGTCTTCATAATGATGGTGTTGGTGGTCCTGAAACAAGCATGAGCAAATCAGTTGGGGAAAACATGAACCGGCGGGGTAGCAGCTGACCCATTCATTCTCGATCGATGACAAAGTTAAAATTCAAAGTTTAATCATTTTATCCTGAAAAGATAGGTAAGTAAATTGTTATACCTTCTCAAGGGAGGGACGAGCATCTGTGAAATCAAGAACTACAAGGGCAATAGCTGCAGTAATAGCAGTCCATGACATATTGAGGCCACATATCAGGGCAGCTAGCATTCCGACAGTCACTAAATAAACACAGGTTTTCCATGCAATGTGTTTCCACTTATCGCGGAGAGCTTCCTTCCCTGCAAGTACCTCAGCCAATGGAATTTCTCTTACATTGTTGCCATTTGCAATGGGTTGAGGATTCACTTTCAATGACCGCCTTGCTGAAACTCCCTCATAATGTCCTTCAGAACCCGCACACTCATCCCTCACTTCTGTCAAAGTGCTCTCTAATTGCTGCAACAAGTAAAAATGGTTGGTGGATCTTTCATGGTTATACTGGAGTATTGACTAATTATATAAAGGAAAATGTTGGATTTGCACTCAAACCATGTATATTTGGCAAATAGCTCTATGGACATTCAGAAGAAAAACCTGAACAATTTTTTCTATAGAATTTGCCAATTGTGAAAAATTGTGAATACCTGCACGTCATTGTGGCTGATACTTCTCTCATAAACAATTCCAAAATTCCCGACCTCTGAAGGGCTTAGACTGTCAGCTGGGGACCCCACATGAGATAACATTGTAGGGGAAAATCTATGAGAGTTAACATCCTCTTCGCTCACCTGAACTTGCACTGCAGCTTCTTCATCTTTCTCCGAAGAAAGTAGCTTCCAATAAAGCACCAACAGTATCAGAGTATTCACCAAAACTCCTACAAGCATAGAGGGCAGAAGTCCCACCACAAATTTACCAAAAGAAATTTTGCTCTGTAATGCAATTACCTGTTGTAAAAAACCAAACAAGCATACAAGTAAAATACATATTGGGAAAAATATAGAAAACAGAAGAACTTTGCTGTACTGCAATTATCGGTTGTTTCCAAAGAGTACACAAACAAAATATTGCATATTGAGAAGAGTATTAAAAATACGATAGTAATGCTGTACAGGCCATAAAGCATTATCAAATTCCACAGATCTAAATTACCTTAAGTACCAAATAACACAAATATTTTAGGATTAAACAGAAGGAGCTCAATCATAGCTTCAGCTTTCTCCAGATTTTTTTTTGTTGATTAAAATAGGAGTGCTGTAATAAGTAATTTTAAGTAAATAACATTCAGTTTCATAAAGCATATAATTTGTATAAGATTGAATAAGCTAAGGAGCTCCACGACGATGATTCACAATGCACAACCTTTGCTGAAGGCTTTGTACGATGGCATAGTCAGTTGGGTGCGTTTGATTCTGAGGAGTAGGGACCATTAACAAGTTTAGTAGTCTTGATTGTGAACGAAATTGTTTTGGTTTATGCCCCTTGACCTTCACTACGAAATGCAATGACTGCCTAAGTAGAGTAGTGGAACATTCATTCTCGTAAGATTCACGAAGATGGCTCGATAAAACTGACTATAAACTATGTAATTGGATCCAGAAAAATCTTATGTCTGCAGAAACATAACTTGTATAAAACGTTACCAAATTCTGGGGATTGCCAATCGGAGTTGCAGAAGAGCCAATATTTGCACTGGATGCCAGAGCTAACAAAAAGGGCTGGGGTGGCAGATTGTGCTGTCTGCATAGCTTCAGTACAAATTCGGTGAGCACGACACAGCAGGTGTCATTTGTAAACAAAGCACTTGTAATTGCTGTAATAAAGGAAACTCTACATAATAAATCTCTGCCGCCTCTGCTACGCCATGAGAGGAGTTGTCCCAAATACTTGAACATATCTGCCCTTTCCAAATACACGCTGACGACCATTGTGCCGAAGAGGAGTCCCAGTATTGGAAGATCAACTGCTGCATAGGCCTGATCAGGTGAGAGCACTTGAAATATGACCATAAGCAATGCCCCGAGCACTGACCCTGCAGTCCTCCCAATTGGAAGAAAGGGCACTGCAGGAAACACAGCTAATATCCAAAATACTACAAACCCAATACATCCTAACACTACTTTGGGGGTTGAAGCCATCGCCATGCCTCTGAACTCGGAAGTTATCCTCAGTTACTATGAAATAGTAGTCAACGTGGTGTTTCTCCAATTTGTAGTCACCTGGATGTGAAAAGTCGACGTGGTAGTTTATCTATTTAGATTTGATCGGCAAAGGATAACTAACAATTTTTTAAATTCTTTTATCTATTCCATAATTCTCTCTCTTAACTGATCGATCAAATCAGTTATCTATTTAATCTCTCTAGTCTTATATTCCACCTCATCTGTTAAGTCTTCAATCAAATTCAATCAACTCTTCAATCTATCCTCTTAATATATCAATCTATTCTATTGACAGACAAAACTCTCACTCTGAGTCTAACTCTTCAATCACAGGCAATCAGTCCCACCAATCATGGAATATTGATTGGAACCCCAAAATTCATATAAATAGAGAGTTAATTCTCTTAATTTGTTAACCACAATTGCTTCAAATTCTTATGATGGCACATTGAGCACTTGTTTTTTAGAGCCCACATTGCATAGAGAAGGAGAACAACGACATAGGGCTTTTGGTTTGCATATTAATGTGCTTTTGAATTGATTTCATTATGATTGAATGATTATGCATGTTGTTTATTTGCTTTCTCTTTCGATATTAGGAATACTAACTGCCTAACATATCTTTTTGTGGTTGAGATTTTGATGATGTAGCAGGTACAATAGATCCTTAAAAACCCGATTACAAATGGTGAATTTGACATGAACACCTTGCACTTCTATTGGTCGTGATGTCTTAAACCTTCTCGAGTCCATAACTTTCACATATGACCTATGTTTTTCGATCCATAAGTTGTGTTCTGATTCTAGTCATGATATCAACCAAATGAGCCCTTCATCACATTTTTTCGCTCATTTCCTTGAGGGGGCACCATAATAACTAGAGACTAACACTTTTTCATAGGTGTATACCGGGGCATATTTTTATCAATTATTCTTTGAAATAACGCTTGAAAACGCATTATATCAAGGACTAAATATAGACACTTAAAAATGGTCAATTGTTCTCACACAACGACTTTACTAACATTCTTCTAAGATTATTAAATAACCTTTGTTATTTAATTAATTTGTGTCTTTCCACTATATTCTAAATTCAAATTTCACCATTTTCCTATAATTCCATAATTAAGTGATTTTAATTAATTGTTTAATTATTAAAAGTCTAATCAAATAATTCCTCTATAAAATAATTGAATAATTAACATTATTTAATTATTCTCTGTCATTCTATTTAATTAATAATCATATTATTTATTTAATACTTCCTTTTTATTATTACATTTATGTAATAATTAAATCAATTTCTTTCATGATTAAATAAATAATATTTATTTAATTAAACTAATTACTCTAAAAATAAATAAATAAGTAACTAGTTATTTATATATCCCATGTACAAATAAATAAATTATTTTATTTATTTAATCATATTTATCCTTCCAAATATGAGTTTCAATTAACTTCTCAATCACACTCTTAGACTCCATAATTCTCTCTCCTAATTGATCAATCAAATCAATTATCTATTTAATCTATTTATACTTTTATCTCACTTTTAATCACAAGCAATCAGTCCCACCAATCATGGAATCCTGATTGGAACCCTGAAATTCTTATAAATAGAGAGCTAATTCTCTTAATTTGTTATCCACAATTGCTTTGAATTCTTATGCTGACACAATGAACACTCGTTTCTGAGAGTTCACATTGCATAGAGAAGGAAAACAACGATGAAGGACTTTTGGTTTGCATATTCATATGTTTTTAAATTGATTTTTTTTTTTTTTTATGATTGAATGATTATGCATGTTGTTGATTTGCTTCCTCTTTCGATATTGGGAATACTAACTGCTTAACATATCTCTTTATGGGTGAGATTTTGATGTTATTGCAAGTACTACATATCCTTAAAACCATATTACAACGTTTTATAGCTTACACTTCTCTTAAATATATTGTTCGATTCGACATCCACTCGGATTTTTTAATGTCTATGTCATTTAAAGAGTCACTGGGAAGAGAACCTTTAAGGCTCCATGACAATTCATAAAAAAAAGATAAGTACTAAAAATATCATATGGAAAAATATTATCTTTCAAAAAGGCACAACATAGAAATATAAAATAAATGATAAAGATGTTTCTTTTTATAATTGAAAATATTTTTTGATAAATAAAATTTGAATTTATTAGTAATTTTAATTTGAATTTTTATAAGAATTTAATTGGTAATGTCTTTATAAAAATAATGTATATAGTTTTTTTTTGTTTTTTTAATAAGATGAAGTAATAAGTCTTTTTTATTTTTATATATTGTAAAATAAAGTATTTTGAATTTATTAGTGAAAGTCTAAATCAAGATGTCATATGTTGAAGTATTATATTTTTTTTTCTAGATTCCTTTCGGAAGATAAACTAAGATGTCATATATCAAAGTATTATATAATTAAGAAAAAACTAAGATGTCATATATCAAAGTATTATATAATTATTTTACTGGTATATTTTATTTGTACAATTTTCTAGTTTATTTGCTCATGATGAAACTCAAGTGATTTGAAATATTGTGTTTAACATCTCCAATATGTCCCACATGTAATAGTGGAAGGTATAAGAGATAAATCATTAGAAATTTCAACATTGCCTCAATATAAACTAAATAAAAATTATAAGAGGTAATCCTATTGTTTTTCTAACCTATGTATTTTTATAAATTTTGTTTGCTACTGTTAGGTGTGGAAGAATGACTAAAATATACTCCATAATAATTCAAACTTACATTAGATAGGAAATCATAGAAGGATATAATGAAGTTTATGCATGGACATCAAAATCTCTCTCTCTCTCTCTCTCTCTCTCTCTCTCTCTCTCTCTCTATATATATATATATATATATATGTTTGCTTCAAACTTGTAGTAACCATAAATCTAGAACATAAATGTAGATCAACAAATGTGGAGGCAAAAAAAGTTGCACATATAATAAATGTAACACTTCATATACCATAGGAAACACTAACATCAAATCAATACCACTCACTCCATTATCAATGGATTATAACTAAAGGGGTGAAATAAAGAGAAATAAAGGAAACAACAAGAGAAAGTCATAATAAAGTGAAAGAAAGAAGATGTGCAAAGAAGAAAAAGAGAAAGAAAAATAGGTTAAAATAAAAAGAATTAAAAACAAAGAAAAATTAAGAGTTAAACAAAGAGGTATAGAAAGAGAAAGAAAGAGATGAAAATTTAGAGAAAATGAAAACAAGTGGATGAATGAAGGAAATAGACATGGAAGGTCATGCTCAACATCTCCAATACGCATCATCTATTTAGTGGAAGGGGTAAGAGATAAATCATTAGGAATTTGCATATTGTCTCTATATAAACTAAATAAAAATTATGACAGATCCTCATATTGTTCTTTTGACATATGTAGTTTTATAAATTGTGTTTGTTTAGTGTCAAGTGTATCTAGGAATGATTGGAATGCATTCCATCATAATTCAAACATACACATATATATTAGATATGAAATCATAAAAGGATATAAAGGAGTTTATATGTGGATATTAAAGTGTGTGTGTGTGTGTGTGTGCGCGCATGGATGCATACACGCATGCATGTATGTATGTATGTATAGGTATACATACATACTTACATATACACATATTTAGGAGCTAATCTTTTGTTTATATCAAATTTACTTCAACTGTCATAACCATAAATCTAGAACATAATTGCAGATCAACAAATGTGGAGGTTAAAAAATACACAGAGTGCAAATAACACTTAATATACCCTAGGAAACACCAACATCAAATCAATACCACTCACTAGGTTGTCAATGAGCTATAACTAAAAGAGTAAAAGAAAGAGACATAAAGGAAACAATAAAAAAACAGTCATAATGAAGTGAAAGAAAGAAGATGTGCAACAAAGAGTGAAAGAGATAAAAAAAAATAAAAAATAAAAAAGGAGAAAGAAAAAAGACACAAAAAGGATAAAAGATTAAAAAAAATTAAGAGTTAAACAAAGAGGTAGATAGATAAAGAAAGAGAAAGTTAAAAACAAGGTTACCTAGGGACGCATCCCTAGATTTTTTTCCAGACATCCCTATACTAGGAATTTTGCATATTGACGATGAATTCTATAAGCAATTTGACTTTGACTCTCAATTTAACACAAATTTGACATAAGAATTTCATAGTCCTTATATGTTAAGGTTCTATAATGTATATGTGCATGCTTTATCCATGTTTTCATAGGAATATTTTAAATTGCTCTATATATTTTAATTTTCTCTATTTTTACATAGATGCCCCCTAACCATCCCCAAATTTGGCTTGAAAAATCAATGCCCTGGCAAAGTGTCCCCACATCCTCTCCCCCCTCCCGCATCCCAGAAACTAGGGGTAACCTTGGTTAAAAATATAGAGAAAATGAAAATGAAATATAGAGAAGATGAATGAAAGAGATAGACATGTAAAAGTAAAAAGAAGGAAAGAAAGAAAGGGGAGAAAGATTAAGAATATAATCTAGAGGCTTTACAAATAAAGAAATAAAAAAGAAAAGTTGAGGGCGGAGAGTGGGGGGAGACAAAGAAATGATAGAATGTTAGAAAGATTTATGTAAACTATAAAGGTAAAGATAGAGAAACATATAAAGAAACATGGAAAAACAAGACTTGTGTGTGTGTGTGTGTGTGTGTGTGTGTGTGTGTGAGAGAGAGAGAGAGAGAGAGAGAGAGAGAGAGAGAGAGAGAGAGAGAGAGAGAGAGATTTTTGGTTAGCCATTGACACATTGTTTTAAATGGTGTTTAGGATCACCTCAGAATCTATTTACCCTTAATTAAAAAAACAATTCATTTTTAAATTAATTATGATAGACCACCATTCCAAAAACATCTTTGACCTACTTTGTGATTTAACAGTGGCAACATTGAGAAGGAAGATGTCTACAATTTGAACAATGTCCCTTTTATATTTTTCACAAGATCAAAAGTATATATATCCTACAAAACAGATCTTGAGTGTGCTAATGGTGAAGAAATTTATATACTTGTATACAAACTCACATTCACAGCCATAATTAAAATATGAACAACAAAAAATAGATAACTAGTATAGATAATTTGCCCACATACAACAAATAATCATTTTCAAGGCTCCTATAACTTTAAGAAATATACAAACAATAGTAGGACCAAAAACTAGTAAAATTGTTACACAACTTACCTACAAAAAATAAATAGTCATTTCTAGGGCTTTCACAAGCAAAGCAAAGATCTAAACCTTAACAAAAATGAGGGAAAGTACACAACAAAACTTGGTAAACAATCTTAACAAAAACAAAAGTAGATCTAAAATAGGTCATATAGGGATTTTGTGCATATCTATGTGTGTAGATATATATATACATATGTGTGTATATTTATATATATACATGTACACATGTATATATGTGTGTGTATATATACATATACATATACATACATATATACACATATACATACATACATATATATCTACACACACACATAGGTGTGTGTGTGTGTGTGTGTGTGAAGATTCCTAGAAAAGCAAGTGATAACAATCTTGTAATACCATTTCATACATAAGGTTGCAAGATCAAAGAGAAAAGGTCAATTTTGACCATGTGTAATATTGATATTGGGTTTATAATTCAAGGACAATTTTCTCTAATAAATCAAGTCTTGACACACACACACACACACACACACACACTTGATACACACACACACACATTACATAAGGTTCCAAGATCAAAGAGAAAGGGTCAATTTTGGCCATGCGTAATATTGATATCGGGTTTAAGATTCAAGGACAATTTTCTCTAATAAATCAAGTCATGGTTTTCTAGTTTAGGACTTTTTACTAAAATCATCTTAATGAGAAAAGAAATATCCTATGAATTATTTAAACATCGAATTGTTTCATTCTTAAGCTTGTTATCATTAAACTACTTAGCTTAGGGAGCATCAACATTACAAAGGACTGTCTTTGTAATAAAAAATAGTAACAATATACAAAAGTGACTATGGAAAGCCTGAATAGGCATTTACATGGCTTGCATTCAAGCCATGAATATCAGCAATAAAAGAATATTGTGATCCATAAAAGTCTGATAAAAAAAGAGGATGATAAGCTCAATGGCAGAGCATCAAAAATGCATATAGGATATCTTAAATTGGAGTCTACTTAAAACACTCATTCATATAAACACAATAAAGAAATGTAAATAAGCAATATCAATAGCCAGAACAAAACTTACTAGCTGCAAAAATAGAGATACTAGACTAGCATGTATCAATGTTATAGAATTTGGAGGGCTATCTTAAGGCTAGACACAAACTCAAACAAGCCTACAATCTAAACCATTAAGTGCCTCTATAAAAACCCAAACAAGAGAGATATTTTTTTACATTAAATCAACATGTATAAGAGTACCAAAACCAATTTTAAACAACTATTGTGGATTGAATTCATACTTTCATTTAACCATGTAAGCAAATAATAAATTACAAGATCATTAATTCAAATACATGGCCAAGAAGATAAACTAGAAATGTCATGTTGATCATCTTGATTGTTTGGGTTCCCTTTTACATTATCATGGGGTCCAACAATCCCAACTATGTGAACCGCTCCTCCATCCACCCCATCCATGTGGACCCAACAAACTATCTTAGGAACAACCCGTAAAGGACCTTAGATATAGGCCTAGAATGTTATTGGCTTGATCAAAGCTCAACTGCAAAGAGGTTGTAGTGCATCCCATACTACACAATGGGATTATCCGTGTTACAATAGGGTTAGGTGAAAAATAAGTCTATGATATGTATGCAGGGAGAAGATGACTCACTACCATCATATTTTAGTCCACCCCAATATAAAATGAATGTTGGTGTATTACACACTACACTATGGGTCCCATTTGTTTCTTGGTCTTCTGCACCAGTAGAGATGATGGCAAGTATGGGTCAATATGCATTGGTTAATTGGATAGATGATTCAATGTATTTTATACTACGCAGGGGGTTTGTCCTGCAATCCAAGGATCATATGAGCTTAAGAGAGAATTTACCAAGAAGTGAACCTACTGATTCAGCGGACTCCAACTGCCACTGCCTATAGGCCACCAATAAAAAGAGTTTGTCCACCTAGGAAGAAGTAACCTCCGACATATATCACCTTGTGACCTTAGTGATATAGTCAGCTATCTTCTTCTCATCCCAAGTAACAGATGGCATCGGTCACCTTGCGTAAGATAGGTGACTGCCAATTTACCCTCCTGATACAACGATTTTCTCCAATTATCACTACCCACACAGTAATGTAACTACCCATGTAATTGTTCTCATATCATATCCATGGTAGCTCTCAAAAAATCTTCACATCCACGAACCAAGTGAAGGTTGGTTAATCCCTAGCAGTAGCCAAGCATCAATTATTGGCAAGGTCCAAGGACTTCCTATCACTGCCTCAATAATCTTGGAGAATCACATTTTGGAGTTCTCTAATCTTGCAGGCTTTGGAAATTCAAGCAGGAGTTAGCTCAACTCATAAATAATCTAAATTGAATCATGTCTTATCTTATGAAGTGTATATAACTATATGTCTAGACAATTTCCTATCACTTTGACTAGAATTTCGATAACTTTTGGTAGTACTTTTATTGCAAGCTTCATCCATGTACTTCCTTTATTTTCCAATGAGATCCTCTTAGCCAATAATATATTTGGGCTCTCTTTCATCTATTTTTATAGGCATGACCAAATTGGAGAACTATAGTTATTATTGTTTGAATTATCTCTGTCGTTTAAAAAAAATTAGAGGGTTTATAAAATCTTTCACTTCTAAGTATGGTATAGAGTGCACTCTCCTAGGCCTTTCCTTTTAACATATTGGATTGAGAGAAATTTATTTTTTCTAGAGAGTGCATAAGTATATAATAGTGTTGTAGGGAAAATAAGTGCATCATTTATGTTTAAGATTTTTGCAAACTTGAATATCTAGATCCAATAGATAAGATAAAAATATAGTGTGTTCCTACAATTGATATCTATTTGATATCTAATTACCTATCATATGTGATCACGTGTAATTTTGTCTTAATCTTGTAAGATAGTATCCTTCCTATCGTAATCCTATTTTTTGTTTCCACTTGCCTTTGAAGTGTGTGTGTGTGTGTGTGTGTGTGTGTGCGCGCGCGCTCTAATATATGTTTTCACACTAGTTATATGGTAAATAACTCCTTACGGAGTCAAGTATTCTAAGATTAAATTTGTAAACTTTATTAAGCCTTGATTATACGACTTTATTTATTTTCACAAAGTTTAAAAGTATGATATTTCATGCATCCAATATCTTAGTGGAAAAAATAGATGTCATTTTCACTTGTCAAAGAGTTAGATAGGTTTTGCATGGATGGACCTATGTTAGTATAATATGATCTAATATTTCCTTCAAATAGGTGCATACATGATTATTGCTTTGACTTGAGTAGAGAGGAGTGTTAAATGGGTGATAAAGGCATTGCTTCAAAAGAGAATGAGACGGAGTTTCTTCCCATTCTATGATTAAAATTTCCATCCATTTCACTTCAACTCACATGGCTATCTTCACAAAATGATACATGGAATTAGCCTAATGTTTGACAAAGTTGACTCTCATGTTACAAAGTAGAGGTAAGATTATTTTGATGTTTTACAAATTGAAGCCTTTTGATCTTCACTAAATAAATAAAAAGTGTGTATGTTAATGCACTTTCTAAAAATTAAGAGAAAAGTCGGTACCAAAAATACTTAAGTAGTGATAATTTGTTTCATTTACGAAAGTCCGTGAAATTAATGATTTTATATAATATTTTGTTTATATTCTACAATGTGTGAAGTTATTACTTAATAACTACTTTATAATTGGTTTAGTTCTGCCTATATATTATCATAGTTGTTCACATAAATACTATATTGCTTGTCTAAAAGTGCAACATTAGCCCCAAAATTATTAATCTTAGTTTTAGTGAAACTTTAATACATTTTATTCTTACATCAAAGATAACTATCACTTTCAAAATTGAAGCATGT
>MU223260.1:534476-548326 GCA_018584345.1 Thuja plicata | reverse complement strand
ATACCATGTTAAGTTTTAGGATAGCTGCAAATGTAATAGCACTCTATTTTGTATGTGTTTTCCAAATGCAACAATCTCTCTTTCATTTATATTATGAATGAGGCTAGGAGAGACATGTCCCTTCATGGGACATGTCTATTCATTATTATTTATAAGAAAGGACATGCCTCTTCCTATTAATCATAAGTTAATCAGTCTTATAATGTTTCGTCAATCACTTATTAATTAAGAATAATATAATAATTTAATATTAAATGTTAAATTTCATATGATTAATAATAATATAACATATATAATATATTATTATTAATCAACATGTATTATATATATTCTAATGATCATACGACTGAAGCTACAAACATGAACAGTTTCAACCTATTTAATTTTCATTGATTTTGTCCTTGGTTTTGTACCCTCAAAAGCCTCATCTGAAATAGCGAATTCTTCGACTTCTACCTCCTTGTAAGTTTTTTTTCTCTTGTGCACTATTTGGGACAACCACATCAAAGTGGTGCTTTTGGTGGCATGTTCATAGGTCCCCATGTCTAATATGTTTTCCTCTCCTCCTCACCTAGTTGGAGGGGATTCTTCGTGATCCTTTTCAATTCTTGCTCATGTTCATACTAATCTTGCTCTTAATATGTCTCCTATTCTTTCTCTATAGCTAGAGTTTGTTCTTTTTCCTCCTTGAGGAACCTCGTAGGTATTTTCTCTTCTTGGTGGGTTTTCGAAGTGGATCTCTTCATCATAACCTATATCTACATTTAGTCCCCCAAGGATGGAATTTAGAGCTTCCCCACTCTCCTTGTCCAACACGTCAAAATTAAAAGTATCTTTTATTTCTTCCTCTCCTCCTACATCTTGTACACTAATTTGAGGAAAGTCTTCCTCCACCAAGGGTTCTTTAGTAGTTGCCTTCTCTTTTTTTGTTTCTACCTTCTTCATCCCTCCTATCTCTTCATCTACAATATCCACCATAACTAGGGGTGTTCATTACTCTATTTATGCTTGAGTAGATTTCATTGGAGGTGGTTTTGTAAACTCTTCGTGAGTATAAGGTGTTGTGGCATTAGTAGTATCTTGAGGGTGAGCTTGAGGCTTAGCTATCCTTGTTGTTCTTTTCTTTCTCTAGAGGGGTACTTCCTCTTATTCTTCCTCCTCAATCTTCTATACACTTGGGGAGGTTCATCAGGATTCTCCTTTCTCTTGATCTTGATCTTTATTGGCTTCATTCTCTATTGTATGGAGGAAGGAGCTGGAGTAGTGGGCAGGGCAAGGACAATTGGCCTTTCTTCTTCTCTAGCATAGGCAACAATAACTTACTTCTCCTTATGTAGTTTCATTATTCTGCTAGGTATTTTCTCTGGCACTACCCATGCATGCCCCGAATGACATGAAGATGGTAGAGGCTTAGGAGTCATTTTCTTCCTCTTGGAGCTTTAGTAATCTTGTCAACCCCTTCTACCCTAGGCACAATATCCATCCATTCTGTATGGAATGCTCAACAAATCCTGAGTACATTTCATTATGTGCCTTTCTCGATGATCCATTTTTTCTAGCTCCACCTTGTTTATATATGCATTATGTATCCCATGATAAAATATTTTATTGCAGTTGTATGAGGGGTGCAACTCATTCTCATTTTCTTTAGCCCTAGCCTCCTCAGATATGTATAGACTGCAAGCTTTTTTCTCCAATTCTAGATCCATTCTACAATAGTCTCCAACTCTAACTTTGTATTCAACTGCAGAGTTGGCCTAGTCATCTTCCACATGAGGCACATGCTTGAAGTGAGATCCAATATCATGTTTAAGTGTTCCTATGGGATCAGATTTATCCCTTGTTATCTGCAACAAGTCCAAAAGAAATTTTACAAACTCTGAGCCTATAGACTTGGTCGCCTTCCTCTCGGGACAACTATGTACCCCTACTTTCATGGAGGAATTGGAAAGATAATTTGTGTTTCCCATTATCAATAGGCGAGCATCCCCTACCTACCTACATGAATCCAAATTAAACAATCACAAGGGTATCTTAGCAACTTGTGAGGAGGGAGTGTGCAACCAACTACCATAATGTAAGTGAAGGTTCTAAACTAGATGAAGTAACTTTTGAGCCTCCTGAGATAGTATCTTAGTAAAATCTCCTTCTTTGGTTCTTATAACCACAAAAATGAAGGCAACGTTTATATCATTATATGGTCTCAAAGGTCAAATAGGAATAGCTATTGTACACTCTGACTTTTGGATTAGTTACTACTCCTTTGGTCTGTAGACCTAGGAAAGTAGCCTGAGTTGCTAGAAAGTACACCAAATAGGAATTATATAAAACCTTGGTCTATTTTTACCTAGATCAACTATTGATGCAAGTTGTTACTAATTATCTTCCCCTAGTCAATGTGTTCCTCCCTACTCAATATAGTTGTAATGAATAAAACCATTCAAGGTTCAAGTTGCTTGGCTTGAGGTAGTGCAAACACCCTACTTAAGAAAGTGACATAATCTTTAGCATCCAGGTGAAGGTAAGACCTTCGAAAGTTCAGCTTCTCCAATTGTTGGGCCTTCTTAGGCATCTCCATCAGTTCTTCATTAAAATATCTATACAGTCTGGATCTGTCTCATAGTATTTTTCTCCAAGTGGGATTGTCACCTTGCATAGATGTCATGGTTTGGATGTGGTAAACCTGCTCTATGAAATCTGGGGAGATGTCCAAGACTACTCCCAATTTTCCATAACTCTTCTTTCATCTAGCTTGTTAGTTTTCGCACATGCAATCACCAACTCAAGAGATTGTAAGGTGACGGGGAACTCAGCTACTTGTATTGATCTTGAGTTCACCAATGAGGTTACCCAATAGGTTATGCCTTTGGAGTTTTTCATTCACACCATAAATTCACACATGACCACATGTCTGAGGCCAATGTTTATGATCTCCCTCTCTTTGGATGCTAGCTTTTTTGGGGGGATGTATCCTTGGAATTTGTACTTCATTGGGGTTGCAATAGTCACCACTTCTTCTGCAAAATAAAACACATGAGTTAGTACATCATTAAATCATTTATTGATCAAATCTACTTACTAAGAAACTGATAAGATTTTAAGATCGCTGCAAATGTAATAGCACTGCCTAGATTGTATATGGTATGTGTTTTCCAAATGTAACAATCTCTCTTTCATTTATATTGAGAAAGAGGCTACGAGAGACATGTCCCTTCATGGGACATGTATATTCATTAATCAATCATATATTAGAATAATATAAGTTTGCATAATTAATAATAATATGTATAATATAACACACACACACACACACACACACACACATATATGCAAATACAATATATTATTATTAATCAATATCTAAGTATTATATGTATTCTAAATGATCATACGACTGAAGCTACAGACATTAACACTCCCTCTTAGCTAGGAAGGATGATCAAACAAAATGTGTAGTGGTCTCCCTTGTCAACACATATGACCCTTACCATAGCTACACAAAACATCAACACTCCCTTTTAGCTAGAGAAGATAAAATCCATCAAGGTAATAAATCCATTAATTTTGAAAGAGAGGAGATATCACCTCAGTGTGATATCAGGAGATATGGTATATGCAGGAATATCAAGTCATGTGATATTCACCATAGCTCATAAATATCCATGATATGTGTAATGAAATTACATCTCATGATGTCTGCCATATGGATACTAAGTTTACGTAGAGATATGCCACTACGTGACATTTCTCATATGGTCCAGTCAATGTGTAATACTAAGTTCAGAAGGATCCTAATATGATCCATATGGATACAAAGAAATTACCTAATTTGTGATATGAAAGATCACCTAACATGTGATACCAAGGTGTAACTTGTATTTCATGTTACAAGGTGATGATCTTGTAATGGAGATTCGTTATGGTAGACATTTTGATATGTCAGCGAACATTTACATATAACACTATTATGGTAGAATCTCCATATGAGGAATCACCTTAGATTGTGATACCTGATTTTCATATCACCTTAGATCGTGATACAAGGATATAGTAATTAGAGAACATTACATTCCCCTTACATATAACCCTATTATGGTATGTGCACTGACATATCAAAATGTCTACCATAACGAATCTCCATTACAAGATCGTCACCTTGTAACATGAAATACAAGTGTTCATTGTCTAAGAAGTCATCACCTCTTAGAAATGTACACAGGATGGGTGGGCCCATAAGTCATGGAGACACACACATGACATCCACCTTGACTCGTCTTAGAGGGTGAGTCCACCATGGCTCATCCCAAAGGGTGGACCAAAGGGATTTCACCTTAGACTTCTCTCTCAAAGAGAAGAATGCAATAACATACAAAATAATAGATCACAGATGTTGAAACTCATTTTCATCTAAGGCTTCATTCTCCAACATACCAAGTTTATCTCGAAACTATACAACCTTCTCTCTAGAAAGAGACTTGGTGAGAATATCAGTCATCTGCCCTGTAGAGATAATGTACCTTGAATAGCATACTTATGCACTATATCTCTTATATAGTTTGCATCATTCTTGGTGAACCCCAAGTTATGTAGGAGTTAGCATAAAGGCATTTCAGCCAGCACAAATGGGACTCAATCTCATGAACATAGTCCTCTGACTGCAAAAATTGTGTCTTTATTGTTGCCTCCCTCTAAACCAATATGACCAAATTCCTTGGAGATCAAAATGAATCAGATCCCCTAGATGCTCCCTTTAAATTTAAAGGTCTTGCAACAACCTCTTGACCTCCTCGTCCAAGGTTGCTTTTAGATGAACTATCAGACTCCCTCTGAATGTAATATCAACCTTCTGCGAGCAAGTCGTGTCGTTGTTCTTTAGTTTGCATCAAGCTCTTTTCTTGAATGCCCTTTGATCCAACAACTTATCCATCTATCTAGGATTTTCATGACCTGGATATATGCATAAAAGCCTTCTAGCCCACATACATGGAACTACATCTTTTGAATTTCAATCCTTTGTCTTTTTATAGTTTCCTGGTCACTAGGGAAACCATCTTGATATGGCCTTGCCTTCTAAATAAGATCCTTGAAGATCATTTTTGGGAGATCCTCTAGTAGCTCCCTCTATTATGGAAACATGCATGACCCTAATCATGAAAATATCTTTCTCCGAGAGACTCTCATCATCTGGTACATGATTGAAATTTTGATCATAAATTTATTCATACGAGTAGTTTCTCGTACGCAAATATACTTGTTTGATTTCATAGTAACATAAGTGAATATAATAAACTGTGGATTTATTCCCGGGCTTGGCAACACCAAACATTCATGATAAGCTAGTTTCCATGTGAAGCTCCAAGTACATGTATCATCCTCTTGACCTTCTCATCCAAGGTTGCTTCTAATAGATTGTTAGACTCCCTCTAAGTTTGATGTCAATCTTTAATGCAGTTGCAGACATCAGGTTTCTTCTATCTTGAATGTAATTTCTTGTGCTTTTGTCCTTTTATAATTGACCTCTACCGCCTTCTTTATATAAACGAGGACAATTCACCATGATATCCCATGGCTATCTTCAGTTGATTCTACAACCGCTCGCCACACAGTTTGGTACTTAGTTGTTATATTTCTTGGCAATCATGTGGACAAAGCAATAACTCTGTTCACAACATCCTATAGATCCAACACAGCTTCTCGTCGAAATCTCCTTCTGACTTAACTACATATGATTCTCATGCAGCTTCTAAATGAGATTCTTAATAATTGGGCTCTACCTCTCTCTGCATCTCACAGATTGTCGTGGCATTTCTCTTGTTGTCTTTTCATAACCAATCACTTGATGCACGTTGCAGGCATACAAGTCCAAAATGGTATTCGAACCCATTTCCATGTTGTTATATAATAAACCTGATTTTTATTGATAGGTTGGAATAACCTATCCAAAAATATATAATCAAGGAGGATGTGTGTTGTATGCTTGACACATCTTCGATTATTAACTCTCCTTTCATTGGCTCTCAAGGGAACTCGAAAATATTAATCCCAATCAATCCACATATTAAGGGCACTAGAAGTTCCTTTATATTTCATGATGTCGAGGATGACTTAGTCTACTTTGCATTTGCCTCAAAGAAGAGTTCATGATTCCAATGTTTTCAACATATATTCATCCTCCCATTGATAATGTAATTCCCGGTAATGTATGATCTCATTTTCACCTCAGCTATAAATATATCCAATGATGTCCCCGTGTAGTCAATGAATGAATGAAGGTGAATCTCATATGGCTCATAGTCTTAATAAAATAGGCATCGTAAGATCAACAATCAACATGAAACGCTCGCCAAAATTGACTTTTTAGGCAAGTATTATACGGTTACACATGAGGCTTCACAAAGCGACACAATCATGCCATATTATTAGGATCCAAATAACCTTGACGTAAGCCCTCATCTTCATCTCAAAGTGGGATCACAACATTTTCAAACCTTTCATCTCAATCAGTCATTGTGAATATAATAATATATTTCCCCGTCTATGGAATGCATGTTTGAGTAATATGTGCTTATTACATACTCTTCAAAGAAGATACCAATCAAATCATAATATTTTTAATGCCAATACCTCCTTGATCTGAGAAGAAGTAGAAAAATCTGCACGCATCCCACCCTTGTTCCAATGAGCCATTTCCTTAGAATTAATGAGTGACCCCGTCACTCTGTGCACTGGAATGACATACGACCGAGCCTCCACTAAGAAATGGTTCTACACAAGAAATAATATCTTCCATCATCGAATTCATCACAGTTCCCTGTGAGTTGGAATACATAAATTTGATTGATATCCATATTTAGATTTTTTATGGTACAACTCCTCCATCGTGAACAATTGATCACATCCTTGCAATTACAAAGAGAGACTCGATCGACATATATATCGACGATACATCCTCAATAAGGAATTTGATTCAATATAATTCCAAAAGGCCATACGAACGTTCAATATATATGAATCAATCGTCATTCCTAATTAGATCTCCATTGAAGACTGCATTGATATATTAAGAGGTACCAACAATGGAATCCCATGTATGATGTGTTTGTATCCACAATTTCAACAAAAGTTTTGTGAAGTCCTCTGCACTGTAGTCATGTTATGCACAAAAGAGATTAACAGGTTGCATTAAAGATAATCGTGATATCCTCCCAATCAGTGTCGTCTCTGGTATTTCTACTTGGAGGGATTAGCACCCGCATCACTTCATCATAATTAAAATCGCATCTTGCCTTTTAGAAGTGGTATTCGAACCATACATATGATTCGGGGAAAAAAAAGCCAAATATTGCGCTCAATACCAATTATCATTCTCAATTATACATGGAAAATAGGAATATAATCACAATGTGAATTCCATAGCAAACACTGCAATGATAAACCATCGAATATTGATGGAGATGCGACGACCATGATCTGAAAAAATAACACACAATATAAATGCACAATAAATGTGAAGGATTGACAAAAATCAACCAACCCGCGAGAGAATCAAATCTTGAAGACCCCTTAGGCACCAAAGTGATCAGTGACCCCCAACAGATGACACAACTGTCATTGCGTGCAAAATCACAAGGGATCGATTTTCCATTATAAATCAAACTCATGGTTTGAGTATCGACCTGTGGCAGACTCGTGCCCCAATATTGCACAGTCAAATTCGTTTCAACAATCCAACTGCAATTTTCGTGAAATTTTCCCCATCCGGCAGGGAATCCATTCCCCTCTAGTAGAAAACATCACTGCGATATTCATACAAACTGTAGGCATCCATTCCGCCTGCTGCAATCTCCATCAAATGACTCCCATTAGACAATCATTTTCTATGCCATGTTTTGTATCCCAGCAAAACTCTCAGACAATACTTTGTTAATCCACAGACACTACCATTACCACCAGTGATTCCCATAAGGCCTACCCACAAAGAAAAAAACATTATGTTTCGGGTCGAATTCCAACACAGGAGATTTTTGTTTCTTTGGTCTGTTGATTGTGTGTCTATCTTCTACATTTGCAGTCTGGCTCTAATACTATGATAAGATTTTAAGATCACTGCAAATGTAATAGCACTACCTAGATCGTATATGGTATGTGTTTTCCAAATGCAACAATCTCTTTTTCATTTATATTGAGAAAGAGGCTACGAGAGACATGTCCCTCCATGGGACATGTCTATTCATTAATCAATCATATATTAGGATAATATAAGTTTGCATAATTAATAATAATTTGTTATATATATATATATATATATATATATATATATATATATATATATANTGCATAATTAATAATAATTTGTTATATATATATATATATATATATATATATATATATATATATATATGCAAATACAATATATTATTATTAATCAATATTTAAGTATTATATGTATTATAAAAGATCATACGACTGAAGCTACAGACATTAACAGAAACAAACTACACTAATTGCACCATCAAATCAGACAATCATAGTCCCAAAACCCTAAAACTTGTTATGCATTTCATTCTCCCAAGCCATTATGCACACTCCTCTCAGGATTTGAGGATGCATACACCCCCGATCATATCTTGATAGGTAGCAGGCCTTGTGAAAAGAACATTGTTCATTGCGGATCAAGGATCTACACATCCCCAAACTTTCGAAGGTCAAGAGTCTTCACACCTTAGACAAGTCCTTGGTCTTAAAGCTTTTGAGCTCATTCTTTAAGAATAATGTCCTTCAATTAGGGTTTTGAGGATCTATGATCAGGGATTCCCAATCAACACATTGTAATGGAATCCCTTGAAAGTCCAACCTCTTACAAGACTGAAGACATGTCAAGGATTGAGGATTAGGGGTGCTAGTTCCTCAGTTCTAACACTTTTGGATTCAACCACTAGGTTTTTTTGTGTTGCACTGGTTAGCGCTAAGGCTCCAACTTTCTCTCCTCTTCTCTAGATTAGGGTTCTCTTCCTACTTGCCTTAAATTATTCCCGAATGGAAACTCTGAGGGTTCAAAAACCCTCGATGATTGCCTAAGCAACAGTCTTTATTTCACCTCTAAACCTAGTACTAAATTTACTTTCTATAGAGAAGCTACCTAAACTAAAATCTAACCAACAACATAGTGAAAAGGACAAACGAAAAAACATCTCCACATGGCACAAAAAAATACTGAAAAGGAACACAATGAAGAAACAACGGTGAAGACCTAGTTTTCCCAATCTAAGACACTAAGTCAACCAACCAGAAGATCACTCTCAATGCACAAGTTGATCATCTTCTTTGCTTAAAAGGCTTGAAAAGTTCTCTATTTCTCAAAAGCATGGTGCACGAATGTGTGGTGAAGAAGCTTTATATAGGATCAAATTTAGAATGATGCGAATAGGTGTAAGCGATAGGTCACCTTTTTAGGGTTTTCACGTAGGAGGATCTTTTGATCTTTTGGTGGTTGGGAGTTTGTGGATGTCATCTTGTCATGTCATTTTTGAAAGTCTGACATCTGATCGCCGAATGAGACACAGAAAACAACAGAAGGAGAATTGGTTTTCCGTGGTGAGAAATTCTCAAAAAGTTCTAGGGGAAGCTCATCTACGATCCCTAATATATATATATATATATATGAGATGGAAAGAATTTCGATGCCCCAATTGGGGAAAGCACAAATAAAAGGAGAAAGAAAAAATAAGGCAAAGGCAAACAAAGACAAGATACAACAAAAATGGGGGGTCCCCACTCACTCAAGTGAAAAACTGAGGGGTGATTTGTGAAGCACAATAGAGAGAAAATATCACCATATTCTATTCTCTCATCCTTAGAATACCCCTCGATAACCAACTATGCATTATGCTTTTCAACACTACTATCAGGACCTAACTTCTTCTTCAATACCCATTTACATCCCATGAGCTTACGTCCTTCAAGAAAAGGTATTGGATCCCATGTATTATTATTTATCAAAGAATTTATCTCTTCATCCATGGCTTTCTTCCAAGACTCGATATCACTCATGCTCATCAATATTAGCAATCAAAGCAAAAATATAATTGGAATATAACATTGAATAACCAAACCTAGTCAAAGACCCCCTCAAAGATTGAGGTTGTGGTTCTTCCTCTGAACTTTCAGAATTAGTAGATCTCTCCTCAACATTAGGTCCATTAGGATCTCGTAGTTCTTATTTCTTTTGGGTAGAAGGAATGTGAACTGTCTCCTTATGTTGTTTCTCCTCTTTGTCTTATTGCAGCTCAACAGTGAAAATTTTCATCTCTTTGAAAAAAACACTTTTGTTGTAGAAAACCACTCTGTCACAAGATGTTGTAGTGTCACAAATTGCACCTCGTGCATTTATAATGCCTAAGCATTAGGCCTTGTGTTTTTATGACAAATTTCATAGTTGAGATTTTAGTTCATTCTAACATCATGGATCTTAAGGGCAAAGTATTAGCAAGCCTAGGTCCAATTTGGGAATAATTTGGTTAGACAATAGTGTAGCACATGTATGTCTACATGATGCACAAACAACTTTAAAAAAATTGTATTCAAAAAGAGTATATTCTACGCCAAGCCACTTTTGACATGTGTGCCTTTTCTTGGACGCATTTGAAACAACTATTCCCATCCATTCTAAGAAGCACAGCCTCCATTTTTTCATTCATTTGGAATACGAGTTGTTCTTGGCTCTAGCTCTAGCTCTAGCTTTCTCAATAAAACGTTGTTGAAATCTATCCATAATCTAACAATAGCTAAATTTCCTCATATATGCTTACAAGCTATCATTTAAAGAGAGGAGTCTTCACTACATAACGCTATCTCTTCGCTCTCATCTCTCGTATCTATTGTTGTGCAATATCATTGGAATCTATTAAATATCTAAATACATTTATTACCTATTTACATTTAATCTCGTGTAATAGGGGTTTTCCTCCATTAAGCGGGGTTGTTTTCTATTGCATACTTGCTATCATTTTATCTTACGTAATAGGGTTTTTCTCCATTAAGCGTGGTTTGTTTCTATCACACAATCATTTATCATTTTAATTCCAAAATTGTCTATCTAGTAGTCTATGGAGGCAGAAACACAAAAATAGGGTTTGGAAAAAGCAATCCCTATACAGCCCAAACATTTGACCCTATGTGTGTAAGCAGGGAATAGGTCTATGGAGTACAAGAGGCTTTCTTGAGTGGATTCTAGGACATTCTTGCATTTTTTATAGACTTCACTATGCCACGCAGATGCACTAACATCCAAGGTAGAGGCTTTGTTCGTCTCTGGGTAAACGGTACACAGTTTCAATCCCTTACTTTTGTAAACACAATTTGTCTTTTTTTGTATCATTATTTCAACATTTCAATTATTGTACCTAGTTAAAAGTTTCCTTGTTTAATTTATCTTCCTAGTTTACCAGAGTGCTAATATATGTGAGGTAGCATAAGAACCATTTTCCCTTCGGAATCCCAATATCTTGAGGGTGGCAAATCCCCTTCTCTACATTTTGGCGAACTTGACGTGAATGCCTTCTGTTTGATCTTTTCTTCAATAATTTGATGCATTCAATAGGGTGTTCTCGATGGATGAGTTTGATATGTTGGACCATGTCTTAGAAGATTTCCTAGAGGTATCTCTTCCTATCTCCACTAAATGTGTTCCATTTGTAATCTTCCTTCTCTAAAGGTCAAAATATTTTTGAATTTTATCAGTCTCTGCGACTCCTCAAAATCCCAAGGGATTGGTCATTTAAGTAACTATAGCTAGCCCTTTCCAAAAGAAGATTAAATCTATCTATGATAAAAAAAAATTGATGGTAATTCTCCCAACTTTTTCACTAGGTTTACTTGATCTAGTAATAGTTCTTATAATTATGTTCCTCACACATATAATACTAGAAGGAATAAACAAAATGTTGATTAACCTAGTGCTTCTTTACCACCTTCTCAACAAGACCAAACCAAGCGATTAGTATCTTATCAAGAAACTTCATGTTACTCCCACTAAGATCTCACTTTGGGATTTGCTCTAAATGGCTCAAGTTTATCAAGGTATACTTCAAGAAGCTCTCTCTCTCTCTCTCTCTCTCTCTCTCTCTCTTACGAAACCCATTACCCATTAATGTATCCCATGGAGGAAGTGGTATAATCAACCTTCAAGAAGAGGTTAATCGAATTGTCAATGGCCTTGAAACAAGAAATCTCCCAAAAATGAAGGGGAAGATTAGCAAGACGAACCCACACTGGATGCACGCTGACTGGTTCAGAATGAGGGGTTAAAGAAATTATCCATGGCTTATCCGAGATAAAGTGAACACCCCAAGCCCACAACTTGCTCAACACAAAATCGCGGTCAACAAAAGAAACAAAAGCGATAATAAAAGCCCTTAGCACAAGGGAACAACTTAATGTTACCAACAACTAAGGGCTTCCAAGAATCCATCACCCATCAATGTAGATCTGGTAGAGAAGGCCAAAGACAAACAAATCTACACATCAACCCACAACTTTGGTAGAAATCCACATTTTCCACCAAATCTTAGCTGCAAACTACAATAGGTGAGGTTGGCACAAGCAAGAGGATGAGATTTCCCCTTGGGAGCAAGAGCATGAGCAAATCTTGCAACACAAGAAAACCTCCATCCATCAATAGTAGGAAATGGAATTAATTGCCAAGATATTGACATGTCATTATCCTAGGTCATGCTCACATATAAGATCAACCCCAAATCCACAAATTTGACCCTAAGAGTCTAAAGTTCAATTTTTATTTTTTTTAATAGTGATAAAGGATTTTATTAAAGTTAGGGTTTTGACCTGGCCCAAACCAAGGGTGCATGCAAATGGGGATCCACCTCCCCTAAGACCCTTAATGATAAAAGACCCCTTAATAGGCCTACCAGTCAAACATTACAAGTACTCACGCCATTTTAATGAGACTAAAAAATGATTTCAAACTCTCCAACCTTCCTAGATTTCTTTACTCTTTTCCCTTTGACTACTTGCCTTCCATATTCAAGTTTTGTTGCCTCCTTAATCAACTTTGGTGAGTTGTCAAAAGTGACCTCGCCCTCTTTACTACCATATATCCACTTTGGTGAGGTGGATATAGAAGTGACCTATCTATATCCACATATTTGCCCATATATTCTACCATTTATTGTGTCCATCACTTGCCCTATGTCTACAGAAGGCCAAAGACAAACAATTCTACACAGCAACCCACAACTTTGGTAGAAATCAACATTTTTCACCAAATCTCGGTTGCAAACTACAATAGGGGAGGTTGGCACAAGCAAGAGGATGAGATTTCCCCTTGGGAGCAAGGGCATGAGAATATCTTACAACACAAGAAAACCTCTATCCTTCAATAGCAGAAAGTGGAATTGGTGGGGAGACCCCAACACCCACAACACCAAAAGACCTAAGAGCAAGTCTACCAAAAGATTGTTCAATTACTCAACAATACATTTATTAAATTGGCTTTCCTATTTTGGTTTCTCTCTAATTCCTTACATTCTATGAATGTAAACAATTGTAGCTGAGGGGCATTACTTACCACTAACATTCCTATGATCAGGCTTTCAAGTAGTGCCAAATGTTACATAAGGACTTATCCTCAAGCCCAAAGAAAACAATACCTCATAGTGTTGCAAATTGACTTGCCACACAATAACACACCATATTTGTTGTATGTTGAATGTGGACCTCTGAATTCAACACAAACACAACATAGTCCTTACACAATCGCTTAATTCACAAAGACAAACATGGATTGTTTGCTCTGCAAAAATGATTGAAGCGACCTGTTGCCTCCTAATTAG
>MU223260.1:486825-511316 GCA_018584345.1 Thuja plicata | reverse complement strand
GCATTTGAAACTCAGTCAATTAAAGTCAATTAGGAGAAGAATTTGCCTAGTACAATAGGACTTCGAAGATAAGAAAATGCACCAAAATTGATTGATTATTAGGTGCCAATTTTGGGGTGTTACAATATCAACATATATTTGAGAGAGACATTCTTACTCTAGTCATTTCCTATTATTTTTTATTTCCTATATGGTGAAGAAAGCTAGTAATCTATTCATCCAAAATGTAAGCAAAAGAAGAGTGACCCAACGAAGTCGTGACCTCATCCACCTTCAAGAATTGGCCAATAGAGTTTCCAATAGCCTCAAAGCAAGAAATCTCCCAAAAATAGAGTGGAAGATTGGGTAGATGAACACATACTAGGTGCACACTAGGAAATCAATAAGAGGTTGATTCCCCCAAACCCACATCTTTCTCAGCACCAAATCACGATCTTTAGAATAAGAAAATGTAACAATAAAAAACACCTTTGCACAAGGGAAAAGCTCAATGTTGCTAGAGACTAAGGATTGGGAAGAACTTGTTACCTAGCGATGTAGATCTGAGAGAGAAGGCCAAACACCAACAAATCTAAGGACCAACCCACAATGTCAGTAGAAATCCATATTATCCACCACATTTGGGTCGCACACCACCACGGAGGAGCTCCTGGCACAGGCAATGGGTTGATCTTTCACCTTCGAAGGAATAGGAATAAATTCTGCAAGATGCCATACCTCTATCCACCACCACCATTAGATTTTTTTTTTTTGGGGGGGGGGGGCATCCTTATTAACCCCATAAGCGTTAGGCGAGAGTTTCTGTACCCACATTCAACAGTGGGGAAGCACCTATAAACACCAATTCAAGCAAGGCGAAGGACCCAGCTCCAACCAAAGCATTCAGTGCAAGGGCAACAAAATCCCCATTCATGCATAAAGGATTTGTTAGGGCGGGCAGAATGGTCATAGTCATTTTCAAACTCGTCAGGAAAATATTGGTGAGATAAAAGTTACTCATCACATAGTTTTACATTATTTCACAAGGACACAAAATATACATGACAAATAATGAATTTACATGGAGATATTCAACAAAATCCCTTCCTTTATGTATACATCAATATCCTTCTATGTCATTATTTATTTTGCATGAATGATTGTGAGTGTTTACATTTTGATATATATGTAGTCATTTTAGAATTCACATGCACCGCAAAGTGAAAATAATACGTAATGATAAATAATATATAATGATACAACTTTCATTCTATGCCAACTCCCAATTAGTTCTGGGCCAATGTGGAGAGAAAGTCTAAGTAAGATGACATATCAACAAATGACACAATCTTTTGTGGAGTTGCACATGTTCCCCTGTCCTTCAACTATTCCCTTTACAGACATTATCACACATTTACCCTTGACCTATCTATATCCACATATCTGTCCATATATTCTACAATTTATTATGTCCATCACTTCCCCTATATCTAGATATCCATTAATTGCCAAGATATTGAGATGCAATTATCTTAGGGCATGCTCACATATAAGATCAACCCCAAATCTACAAATTTGACCCTAAGATTCTAAAGTTTGAATTTTATTTTATTTTATCAGTGATAAAGGATTTTATTAAAGTTAGGGTTTTGACCTGGCCCAAACCAAGGGTGGATACAAACAGGGATCCACCTCCCCTAAGACCCTTAACGATAAAAGACCCCTTAATAGGCCTACCAGTGAAACATTACAAGTCTACTCCCACCCTTTGAATGAGACTAAAGAATCATTTAGAACTCTCCAACCTTCCTAGATTTGTTTACTCTTTTCCCTTTGACTACTTGTCACCCATCTTCAAGTTTTTTTGCCTCTTTAATCCACTTTGGTGAGGTGTCAGAAGTGACCTCGCACTCTTTACTGCCATATATCCACTTTGGTGAGGTGGATATAGAAGTGACCTATCTATATCCACATATTTGCCCATATATTCTACCATTTATTATGTCCATCACTTCCCCTATGTCTAGAAAAGGCCAAAGATATACAAATCTACACACTAACCCACAACTTTGGTCAAAATCCACATTTTCCACCAAATCTTGGTTGCAAACTACAATAGGGGAGGTTGGCACAAGCAAGAGGGTGAGATTTTCGCTTGGGAGCAAGAGCATGAGTAGATCTTGTTAGCATAACTGATGCAGTGATGCTAAGTAGTGTATTGATGAAGATTGGTACAGACTTGATGACAGGTGAATCAGTTATTTGGTTGTCATTGATGTCAACTACTTGACTTAGTGTTTTCAGTATGTTACTTGATATTGTGTAAGTGAAGCATGAGTTGCAGTATGTTTCTACAGTTGCTATTCTTATGGAAGGTTATATCATGTGTGATGATGATAACTTTTCCATCACGACTCTTGATATGGAGAATTAAGTTGGTTATGTTTGATTGGACTCAAACCAGGTAATTGCTAAAATAGTTTGTGATAGACAGTAAGTCATTTGAATTTTATTTTAGATCGGTGAAGTATTGGATGGAGCGGTCATAGGATATCATTGCAAACAATGTCAAGGTACAATATGTACGAGCGTGAATCATTATGTTAACCAGTGCAACTAGTTCTATTGACTTGAAGTGGTGTTAACAGAATGAACAGGTAAACAAGACAGAGTTCTTGAACATGCTATGAAGATTTGTAGATCGATGATGGAATTCAATGTGGCAAGAGGATCGGTGATGTTTTTCGTAAAGTAGATAGTTAGTTCTGTATTTTGTAGGACTCACTTGACATCACATTGATCGACGTATATGTTTGAGGAGGCTTCTTCAGAAAGTTTATTTTGGTCAAAGGAGGTTTTGAAATGGCTCAACTACAAATGTAAAATCGATGAGCAAGTTGACGCGGTCAGAGGAAAATGTTTCATGAGTATCTAGATACATTGTATCTTACCTAAGATGATTTGGATCGTTCATATCTCAGATCTAGGGTTTGTTGTAAGTTGGTGGAAGTAATTCTATACAGTAGAACAGAGAGAGAATAGAGTTGATTGTGAATTGTAGAAGGATTTGGAGATAGAGCAAGTAAAGGAATCAAGTGTAATCGAGTTGAGGAAGAGTATACAGTATGATGATGTGTTAAAGAGTTTAAAAGGATCTGATCATGCAGAGGTAGTGCAATTTTTATAGATCATTTTATATGTTGCTTTCTAATCATTGTAACAGTGAAATCCCCTCACAGGGTGGATCCTAACAGATCTTTTTAGTAAATCCTCTAACAAGGTGACACATTAGCTTGTGTTTTAAATTCCTCTAACAAGGATGCTTCTGACAAGACAGAGATCCTAACAGGTCTTAGGCAAATCTCTTTAATGGGTAACACCTAACAGTTTTTTTGTAAACCTTTAACAAGATAAGCTCCAGACATTGTCATTTTTTCCCAATTGGGTTTCCATGTTATAAATATGGTGTTTACACTGTGTGGTTAATTACTTGTCGATGTATGCACTGAAAGTTTACTTATGTTAGTGGTTGCAATATGTTTTGATGCATAAAAGTTTAAAGTAGTTGAATTGGTGAATTTGTGGTGATTACTAATTCACCCCTCCCCTCTCAGTAATCAGACATGTATTAACAGATCTTGCAACACAAGAAAACATCCACCAATCAATAGCAGAAAGTGGAATCAATTGCCAAGATATTGACATGTCATTATCCTAGGTCATGCTCACATATAAGATCAACCCCAAATCTAAAAATTTAACCCTAAGATTTTAAAGTTAAAATTTTATTTTATTTTATCAATCATAAAGGATTTTATTAAAGTTAGGGTTTTGACCTGGCCCAAACCAAGGGTGGATACAAATGGGGATTCACCTCCCCTAAGACCGTTAACGATAAAAGACCCCTCAATAGGCCTACCAGTCAAACATTACAAGTACTCCCACCCTTTGAATTAGAGTGAAGAATCATATCAAACTCTCCAACCTTCCTAGATTTCTTTACTCTCTTCCCTTTGACTACTTGCTAACCATCTTCAAGTTTTGTTGCCTCCTTAATCCACTTTGGCGAGGTGTCAAAAGTGACCTCGCCCTCTTTACTACCATATATCCACTTTAGTGAGGTAGATATAGAAGTGACCTATCTATATCCACATAGTTGCCCATATATTCTACCATTTATTATGTCCATCACTTCCCCTATGTCTAGATATCCATTAATTGCCAAGATATTGACATGTCATTATCCTAGGTCATGCTCACGTATAAGATTAACCCCAAATCTACAAATTTGACCCTCAGATTCTAAAGTTCAAATTTTATTTTATTTTATCAGTGATAAAAGGATTTTATTAAAGTTAGGGTTTGGCCTAGCCCAAACCAAGGGTGTATACAAATGGGGATCCACCTCTCCTAAGACCCTTAACAATAAAAGACCCCTTAATAGGCCTACCATTCAAACATTACAAGTACTCCCACCCTTTGAATGAGAGTGAAGAATAATTTCAAACTCCCCAACCTTCCCAGATTTCTTTACTCTTTTCCCTTTGACTACTTGCCAGCCATCTTCAAGTTTTTTTGCCTCCTTAA
The DNA here is from genome assembly GCA_018584345.1 of Thuja plicata. Taxonomy (NCBI): domain Eukaryota; kingdom Viridiplantae; phylum Streptophyta; class Pinopsida; order Cupressales; family Cupressaceae; genus Thuja; species Thuja plicata. Next base: position 506,750 of record MU223260.1, on the reverse strand, counting down.
TCCACTTTGGTGAGGTGTTAGAAGTGATCTCGCCCTCTATACTGCCATGACCCCCCCTCCCCCAAAATCCATGAAGGTATTCACAAGACCATTGCCAGCAATGACACTAGATCTCAAAGATGAAGAATGATCTAAAGGCTCAAGAGAAATTCCTCTTCTCACCTATGTGCTCGAATCTTGGATCCCAACCTGATTATGGGCCTTTTGCTCCCGTGTGCTCACATCCATGGCTAAGGAGCTATCAATCTTATTCTCTAATAATGCCTTAGTAGAGTCATACTACATGTTACTAGTTCCCTTCTCTAAGCCAAGTTTTTAAACTCTCCCTTAATAGAACATATAAAGAATATGTCATTAATACAAGAGAGCTCTCTTTAACTTACTATCACGTGGTAGTCATTACATAGTGACTTTTTACATTCTTGTGCAATAAATATCTAATGTATAGACCCTTATTTTATTATTTAAGGATGTTTGTTTAGTTAGCTTACAGTGTTGGCAGAGGGTTGGAGGTTTTGGTATTGTTGTCAGTGAAAGCATACGGTGGCAGCTTTATCAACGAAGGGGCCTCTGTTGGTTGCAATGAGAAATGACGAGATCTGGCTCTACGTTAGTCTCAAAGTTTTTGTCAGGTCCAGACTGTGGGGAGGTGGGCCATTAATGTTTATTTTTTCCTTGACTTTTTTATATTCCCCAAATTTGTCTCTATTGCACTTTTTAAGAGTTGCCACATATAATACTACAATATTTACCTCTACGTGAATATCGAAAACTTGTTGGGCACAAAAAATAAACCAACATTTTTTACAATATTTTAAACATTATGGGGGCCACCCCCGGTGAGACAGATAAAAACCTATTGATGGTATGTCATGGACCCAGTATTAAGAATTCATTTTTCTCCACCAAAAATAGCATTCTTAACCCATATGTTTGGGAATGGGTAGGATTTAACTAGTATCCTCAAACCTAGTTGACAGGCCCAATGGTGAACCTCCTACATCATGAGGGTTGGAATCAAACTGCAAGTGGGACTTCAGCACCTTGATATCTGACAACTTTAGAAAGTCTAATAGGGACTTGGGAATCTATTATGACATATTTTCTCAAACATGCAGGTATCATGGGTGAGAGGTTGATACTAGTAAACGTGAAGCAGTACAAACGTATTCTAAGGCACGGGCATAACCGAAAGCTTAGGCATACGAATAAAAATGTTTTGCAATGATTTTACTGAGAATGAGTGGTATTTCAGACAAACCATGTCAGTCAAATGTGAGCCAAATAACAAAGAAAGAGAGGGAAGGTGGAGGATTACAATTACAGGTCAAAACCAACAAGAACATCAAGGCAAATTTGGATCATTTGCATCAACAAAAACTAGGTACAGCGAACAAAGGTGATAGTGGAGAAGATAAACAAGATAATAAAAGCTATTATAGCCCACTAGAACACCGCTTATGTGGTCTTCAGAGCTATACGTGGAGGAGCTCATGGATTTAAAAAAGAGGATGGAAACTATTGAAGTAGGGAATTGGGAGGAAGAGAACAAGGTATATGAAGTCATGGAGTACACAAGCAAAATAGAAAGAAAAAACAAGAATCTTAAAAAGCAAATCTCGAACATGCATATCAAATGGATATAGGACACCAAGAACTTGAATGCATAAAACAAGAATTGGAACAATTGAGACTAACATGTAATAAAGGAAAAGAAGTGGACACCATTCAATTGAAAGAAATCTCGCTAGCTTTGGAGGACATAGAATCCAAAGAATCGCAACTAAACGAACAGATAGAAGAGGCCAAATCTTGGTCACAGGAGGTAAACGGTTCAGCAAACAAACAAAAGGAAATTATCAAACAACAAATCAAAATTCAAATAAGAGAAGAACAAGACAAACGAGGCAAGGCTGCAAATATCATTTTCAAAGGGCTGAAAAACTTTGTAGAAAAAGAGAACTGATATTCTTACAAGGGGCTTTCTCAGAGATAAACTGAAGTGGACATGTGGTATTCAACAAGCAAATAGCATAGGTTAGAGGTTGGATGGAGGAAGGGATAGGCACATAAGATTTGTCTTGAGAAACCTTGAGGATAAGAAAATCATCCTTAGAAATAGAGGGCTACTCAGAGGAACACAATTTTATCTAGATGATGATCTAACTTTTGCTCAACAAGAGGAGCAAAGGAAGGAATGGATAAAGGTAAAAATGACAAGAAACGAGGGAAAATGGGCATGACTGAAAAATGGGAAAGCTCAAATCAATATGTGTTTCTCAAATAAGAAATAAGGGCCACACGGGATCACTTGAGTGTAGTAAGTTGGAATTGTAGAGGTTATCCATGGAGAAGACGTCTTGGGTTGGGGCCCAGAGCAAAAGGGAAGGATATTATTATTCTTGTTGAAACACATGAGCATAATTGATGCATGGTCTCCGATGTGGTTACAAGCAATTTTCAATTTGGAACAAGGGAATGAAACAGGCAAAGGACATGGTGGAATCACAGTGTTTATAAAATAGAAGTGGTATGGCATGGTAACATTTGAGAAAGACTATCCAAATAAACAGTACATATGGTTGTGAATAACAGTGAATGAAATAATTTTCAGATTGGTTGCTTGTTAATTTTGTTGGAAATCTTATGACTGAGAGGGGGGTGAATCAGTACAAACAGGTAATGAAAAATTTCAACCACCGATATGATTAATTGCACTATTAACTTCCAAACCACAAAACATATAACTGAAGTAAACAAAAAACAATAAACAATATCAAGCATCCACAACCAACCTTAACACGTAACACAAATATTTTATCATGGAAACCCTTGTAAGAGGGAAAATCCATGGTGGGGATGACACCCACAAGCCTAATATTGCAGTAAATGAGTTTGACATGTTAGGAGCTTCAAATACCCTTTCTAAGAGTTTGTCATGTTAGGAGTGATTAGTACATTGCTAGGAGTACAATCATATCAGTTATGATCTACCTCGCTAGAAGATTGTAAACCTCAATAAAGAAGCTACCATGTTAAAGGATTTAAAAACAAGAACTTGTTAAAGCTCGCCCTGTTAAGGGATTTAACCTGTTGCAAATGTTAGAAAACAAGATATGTTGATATGTAGAATGGCACTGATTGTCTATCAAATCCTTTATGCCCCTTTCCTTCCTGACGCTATACTGATCTTTGCTTCGTCAAGTTGTGACTGCCTAATCTGAAAATCGATCGCAACCCTAAATCAAACGATTTAGTGCTCCTTATATAGACTGTCATTAGGTCACACAAGACCTAGAACTTTCCACCACAGTTGGCTCAAAAGATTAGCCAACCTCCTCGAAATCAGTGTCAACAACATCCAATATGTCGTCCTAAAACATATTACCAATATTAAAGTTAATATGTCAGCATCAGATCCACTGCCTTAATCGAATTAATATGAAACTTTGATCGGTGGTCAGAGTAAACAGCCTTCTCACTCAAAACATAATTCATTCAAATCTTGAGATAAATTGTTGCAGTTGGAATCATGGATTCCACATACCATATGCATACTATATCTCTAATCGCAACATCTAAATCGTTCATTAACTCGACCGCTACCACAATCTGTGTCTGATATTGTTCTTTCTGAACACCAGTCAATCATACATAGTTGATCCTCCATTTACCGATCATAACAGATCTTATTGATCACGATAATCAAGATAACTAAATGCATTGACATCAAGGACAACCAATTATGCATCCACTCATGATCGCTTTGCATATCTCCTCCAAAACTATCATAGTGCCAACAACTTTGCCCCGAAGAACTCTAAGTTCTACATAAAAAAAAAAAGAATTTAGACAATGAGGATCTATTTATATCATTAAAAAAGATCTCTTTATTCAGCACTACAGGTGAAATTATGCTTGTTGGGGATTTCAATGCAAGGATAGCCAACAAACAATCATTACATTTGAACAAAGGTTAAAAGGGAGAGAACAATCCTTTATGGTTGGAAGAAGGCGGTAATCAACCTTGCAAAAGAGCTTCACGAGACAAGTAATGACGGTGTTTCTCATTTCGGGGCAGAATTATTGGAGTCGTGTAGTCTGTTTGACATAGTTATTTGTAACGGTATGAGAGACTGGGCAACTTCAGGGGTATCACTTGCAAGACGTACAATGGTCAAATAGTGGTGGATTACGTTATTTGCTCACAAAATTTTACTTCTAGAGTGATTGAGTTTGACATTGGTGAACGTCTTATAGAGGTGAAATTTGATCACATGCCCTTATATATCAAATCGGACTTTGTTCCGGGTAATCCACGTGATAAACAAGACCTCGACATACAAAAGGCAGTTGTTAACAATGGTAGAATACTCATAAATCAGGAGAATAGGGTCATATTCAGCACTGCTTTTAAACAGCAACTTCTTGAAATAGACAATATTTTGATTGAGTAAAGGGTAATAAGGAGATTGAGCATTTGCATAGTAGCTTGTTGATTCCCATTATTCACAAGGTGTTAAAGGCATGCAAAAGATCTTCCAGTAGGAAGAGGGCTACAAATACATTTCTGACAAATCCATGGTATGATGAAGAATGTAAGGCTGCCAAGAGAGTTATCAGAGGGAAAGATCCGAGCAAATAAAACAAGAAGATTTATACAAAGTTGATCAAAGCCAAAAAAAAAAAGAAAAAGTGTGTTAATGCAAGGAGGGAGTTAATACAACTATGCAAACACAATCCTAAAGACTTTTAGAAGGAACTTCAACAGAGAAAAGAAAATAGAAAATAATATTACTAAAGATCAATGGTTAGAGTATGCTAAGATACTTTATTAGCGGACGCATGAGAAGAACCCTCCTCCTATTGTTAACACCTTGGTGGCGTTGTTCACGGTGGATGATGTCAAAATGGGAATAAAGAAATTGGCTAGTGGTAAGGCAAGTGACATAGAAGGGCTTCAACCTGAATTTTTTAAGTGGGGAATTAATCTTCTTGCCCCAAACATAAAAGGAATCTTCAACAGTGTCATTCAAGATGGATTTCTGGTTGATTGGACCACTAGTGTGGTTATTCCTCTCTTTAAGAGTGGGGATATCAATAATCTGTCTAATTATCGGACAATTATGATCAATCCTCTCTTCGGCAAGCTATTTGGGAGCATGGTGGAGCGTAGAATCAGCAGTTGGACTAAAAGTGAAGGAAAAAGACTAAAAGGGCAAGCAGGTTTCAAACCCAAACATTCTACCATTGATCATTGTGTCACTCTTTGGCATTTGATAGAGAAAATATGGACATGTGGGGAGAAGTTTATTGTTGTTTTGTGGACTTCAAGAAAGCTTTTGACACGATTCCTAGAGACAAGTTATGGAACAGAATGGAAGAATTCGGCATTCCATGTGTATAGAGCGGCGGTGCATAGGCTTTATGAGAGAGCTATAGCCAAAATAAGAACTAAAGAGGGAATGTTTGAATGCTTCGACAGTGACATTGTTGTTAGACAAGGATGTTTGTTATCTCCCACTTTGTTTGGCTTATACATTGATAAATTAGAATCTTGGTTAGGCAAGATGGGTGGTGAAGAGGTCCATTTGGCAAGATACATGGTGAAGCTTCTTTTATATGCAGACAATCTTATTCTTATTTCAAAAACTACTCAAGGGTTAAGAGATCATTTAGGGGCTCATGATGTGGGGATGTAGGTGAACACCACAAAAATGAAAATTATGAGTTTTTCTATAAGGAGAAAGGAAAAACATTTTTCCAACCTTTTTGAAGGCAACCAGATAGAAATTGTGAAAGAATACGAATAATTGAGGAATCACTTTCATTATAGGCTAATCTAGGAGACTTGTAGAACGGAGAGGATTCAGGGAGTGTGTAAAGCGTCCTGCTTACTTCAGAATAGATGCACATGTGTTGAGCTTTGGGACTAGAAAACCAAGAAAACTTTATTTGGTTTGCTAGTCAATCTAGTTGTCCTTTATGGCTGCAAAGTTTGGGGGGCAGCACAACAAAATGTGGGTGGAGACAGGTATAGAGGATTTAGAAACATTTAATCACAAGCAACCTCAAAGTCAAGACTTTGGTGCCTTATGAAATTCTATTAGCAGAAGCAAGTATCTTATCGTGGGAGGCAACAACGATAACTCGACTAATAAGCTATTTTTAAAAACTTGAAAACATGGATAACCAACAATGGCCCAAAACTGCGACGAATGAGGGCTTTGAACGTAGTAAGAAAACATGGATGAAACAAAACATAAAGTGGATGAGGAAGTGGAACATCAAGTTATAAGAATGACATAATACCATTATGAATATAAAAAAGTGTCAGAAAAATTTCAAACTACCATAGCATGGGTTGGAAAAAGGCTCATTACATCAAAGCGTTCAACCCAACCCGGTACAGGTTGGCACATGGTAATAAGGCTTACCTAGGGGTAGCTATTAAAGGTAAGGCTAGGTTGTTATCAATTGAGGATGGGTTCTTATCATCTCAAATGCGAGACGGGTAGAGATGGAAAGAGGCCCAAAGAGGAGTGCGAAGAAAGAATTTGCAAGTTGTGCGAGACAGGTGTGATTGAAACCGAATGGCACTTTGTCATAGAGTGCACAGAGTATGATGACATCCAAGCTCGGTACAAAACCATTTTGAAAGTTGATAGCATGCACAGTTTATTTAAGGAGGATAGAATCAAACATACCGCTAGTTTGCTTGTCAAGGTTCACAGGAGGATAGACATAGAAAGTCATTTCAATTCAATTTCATTTGTGCCAAGATTTTTATTTTTAAAATCTTATATTATTTTTATTCTGAAATAAAAATTTTAGTCTATTAATAATACTAAATGTTTTTAAATAAATCTATTAGAAATCAAGACTTAAATAGAGCAAGACCTTAGAATTATAGGAAATGAAGTTAGGATAGTGCTCCCAAATGATTTTGTAAGGGTGGATATCCATCAAAAATTAGTTCTTAACCAAAAAAGAGCCTAAGAGTCATATGTCCATATTAAATACCTTAAACAATTTTATGTACTTGGTATAAAATCCTCAGAGAAGGTAAAACTTCTAATTACAATCACAATTTTAGGAAAGGAATATATATACAATCACAATTTTAGGAAAGGAATGTATATATATATATATATATATATATATATATATATATATATATATATATATGACAGCCAACTGCTATGTCCTAAAAACTGATATAAAAATTGTCACATTTAAGAGACTATTGTTTGTTTTATAAAAAAAATTGTCACTGCTAAAAGATGGAGTTTGCTTTATATAAGCATAAGTAGAGAGTGTCATAAATGAAAGGTAATGAAATGAATATCTTACCCCATGTTCCCATGTTGTTGTTTAAGTACATTTTCTGCTTAAATTTAAGCAGTTAAGTGTTCCCATGCAAATTTAAAAATGTGAAAAATAGGATAATTTAGAGTGGAGCATCTACTATTTAGGAATTGAAAATAAGCTGTGGGAAAGGGGGAAAAAAGGAGGGGCTGAAAATAAACAGTGACTGCATATTGCAAAAAACACCATGTGGCTCTACAAAGATTTTTCCCTCCTTTTTTTTAAGATTTTATTTCTATTTTTTTCAAAAAATTGAAGTGTACAATTTATTATTAAATTTATTAATAAACATTTCAAATTTTCTGCTTAAAAATAAGCAAAAAATAAATATTCATAGCGCTACCAGCTCCACAAATATCTCCTTAAAAAGTTCAAAAACCACTACTACCCAAAATATGCTAAGCAGTGGCCTCGGAACATATGTCCTTAGAGCAATAATAAAATGCAAAGACAGCGTCCGCATTTTTACACGCTGCAACAATTCAAACCAAATTTGAAAGTGCTTCAGCGCCACTCGTAAACATAGATCTACCGGTTGACATCTTGGAATGACTTGAGTAGGGCAAAATGCACCTTTCAGTCATTCCTGGGCCCGTTTGGGGACTGGAATACCATATCCTGGATATGGTCAATTCAGGAAGATGCTGCATATTCAAGAAGATACTTATCCTCAAAATGAAATCTAAAATATGGGCTGACCTGTTTGGTTCACCCGGAAGATGAATGAGAAGATGCACAAGGAATTTTAATTCTTTATTTTTTAATTTCTTTGAATATGGTGTGTATACATGTGTGTATATATACACATGCACACGTGTATATATACATACATACATGTGTGTGTATACTTGTGTGTATATACACACACACATTTGTGTACATATACACACGTGTTTATACACATACATGTGTGTGTGTGTATACACACGTGTGTGTACATACACATACAAGTGTGTATCCATGTATACACACATACATGTATATATATACACACATACACGTGTGTATACACATATACACACATTTATGTATATATACACACCATACATATACACATACAAGTGTATCCATGTATACACATACACATGTATATATACACACACATACACACATTTGTGTATATATACACACATATACACACACCATATATGTGTATATATACAGACATATACACACGTGTATATAAATACACATACACACATACATGTGTATATATACACACTTACATGTATGTATATATACACACATGCGTATATACATGTGTGTATATATATACATCCTTATAGAAATATAATATACATCTTTATAGTCACAGATCCCACGAAATATTAAATTTGGTTTTCTAAAAATTGGAATTCCCATTCCACTTATTTTGAAATTCCAATTCCACCTATTTAGGTGGAAGATGATATTCCCATTTTGGGGGCAAAATGAAAATTTCGGAATTCCAATTCCAATTTTTTCCAAGGACCCAAACATGGAATTTGGCATTATCCAGAATTAGATAATGCCAATTCCTGTCATATTCCAGGAATTTGGAAAGGCTTTATTTTTCCAAATATATTGTCGGAGAGGAAAGAAGAATTTTCCAAAGGAAACTCTTCCAACCACGCAAGTCTTGTAGATTTTTGTAGATAGATTAAGACAACCTTTGAAGCGAGATCACGTGCAGAGAAATTGCACCATAACTTCAATATGGTAGATTTTCCCTATCTTATCAGATAGAACGAACCACCTGAACATTTGATCTTCTCCTTGGGGTTGTTAGTTTAGTGTAAAAATAATCAGCTGTTACTCCCTGAATCTCAATTATTTTGTACCAACTGTTGTTAAGGATGCTTTAGTACTCAACGAAGAATTCTCACCGAGTATTGATGCAAAATGACTTAAGTGGAAAACTGGAATATGACAGTCTGGTTGGTACGAATTCAAAGGGAAAATGATAGTTCGGCTCAGAACAAGGGCATCAATGAATCAGACCATAACCACTACAGGCTAAAGAAAAAATCAAACGAAAAGGAGCTCACAAACGAAGCATTCCTAAAAATGTAGAGAACTATGGGAAATATTTTCTTCCTAGGGAAGGTTTTTTGAAATCAAATTTTGAAAAGTAACATAAGAAAATCTCAAACGACAAGCGAGGGAAATCTAATTTTTCATGTTATGAACCTCGCTTGGACAACAACAAAAATGCAGAAGCTAACGCTATGGTCAAAGCTAAATAATTAGACCCGGTGAGCAACTTTTAATTGTTATATATCAACTCCAACATTATTGGCAGATAAATATCCTTGTTAGTGTAGCAACCTAGAACAGAAAATCTTAACCATCAGTTTTTCAGAAGAATATAGCACTAGATTTCTTAGCAACGTTTAGGATCAAATCAGAAATTATGTGTATTGTAAATGCCCGAAGGAGATTACGTGCATAATGAGGTTAAATGCATTAAGTTATGTAAAGTGACCTCAAACAATTAAGAGATGATCAGGTTACGCATGATAAATGGCTGAAGTAGATTAAAAAAGCAAATCAGGTTACATTGGCTAGTGGATAAATACCTGACTAAACGTTGACTAAGATTTCTGATGATTTCTCTTTCCAGTTGTCTCTGACCATTCAGAATTAAAACTGTAATGGCGCTTAAGCAGTAATGGACTAAATTTATTGATTTTTGGCATTGGAGACATCTTTAAATCCCTCTCTATCTGCCTAAACTATCAAAAAAGCTTGACAGTTTAACCGTGTAAGATTATGGAGCCACTTGAGAAAAAAAACAATTGAGTATGGATTCCAATAAAGATAAGCTAGAATGTGTCCACATAAAACTCAGAAGTAGACAAGATGACAAGGCTCTTGTGATCTCAACTAAGAGAGCACAGCAAGATCAAGAAATCAAGATAAATTAGCAACAGGAATGCTGGAATACATATGCAAAATGAAAACAAAAACAACAAATATGACGAGAATAAGGAAACTGGAACAAAGCAACGATCTGCTGTGTACCTGATGGTCAAATTTCAAAAACAATTAAGACTGAAAACAGCTTAACATCAAGTTCCAAAATCATAACATTGGAGCCAAAATTCCAATGAGCGACAGCAAAAAGAGGGAGAATCCCCCCTCTGAACAAGGCTTCATTAACGTTGACAATTCAGAATACATACAAATCCATGACAGCTAGATCACAGTTTCATATCTCCGAAGTGGTAACACAGATGGTTCTAGATTTTTCAGACAGCACTGTTGGGAAGGATTTCACCCTTCTTTAGAGCAAGCTAAAGAGAACCTTGTTTCCAAATCAGAAGATTAAAGATGATGTTCCAATGGGACCACATCGAGAGGAGTGGGACTCCAAACGAAAGTACTAATAAAGAACACAACCAAATCTGGACAGCTAGACCAAGATCTTCTTGGAAGATTTTTTAAGTTTAGAATTATTATAATTAGTATTTTCTCATGTTCTCAGAATTAACGTTCTTGAAAGATTATTTAAGGTTAGTACTATTATAATTAGTATTATTATCAGAGAACAAAATAAGTATCTTTTATTATATAATAATTCCTTGCTAAAAGCCTCTGTTGATGGGCTGGCCAGTTTGATCCTCGTATATCTCCTGCAGAATATTACTGGTTAAAAGTCAACTTTGACAGGGCATCAGCAGCAATTCAGGGCCCTTGGGTGTAGATTGTACCATTAAAGATGACTAGAGAAGGATACTGGCAGTGAAACCGTGGAAACTTGTAGAACGCACAAACAAGTTTCCTAACATTTATGTTTCCATTGTACTTAACCACTTTTCTATATTAAAAAAATACTTACAAACAATTTCCAAGAATATTAAACCTGAAACCATAATTAAGATCATGCAATCATTCGCAATTAAAGTGTGGAAAACATTCACTAGGTTAGGGCCAAACATAATCGATGTATCACAATCGAAATAAGATAAAAAAACACAGGTACAACATGTTCGGCAACGAGAACTAAGAAATGTCGTACTTTATGGCCTTTTCCTTGGGCATCAATAATTTTTGTCCAATTAAATTTCAAAGGGAAATTAATAGCAGCTTTAAAGCTGATAATGGCAAGCCAAAATGCACCAAGCAATGGCAGAACAAGACAAACAGTAACAAGACTTTATACTAGTTATCAAACCACATGCACATATCCTTAAACACAAGCCAGTTATCAATCCCATTGGCACAAGCTTATAAGCATTAGTAATTTCATGTTTTCCTTTTTCACAGTAATTTAATCAAGATTCCATATGCTTAAGCCCTTAACATAGGCACAGATATGGCAATTATGGATAGATTCTCAAACTCTGCACTTAAATTTTTGGACGTTTGTAAACTGAAATCCATGGTATATGATAGAAATAAATTTTCAATTAGTTAATGAAAAATTTCGTCCTGTTCAAGTGAAGAGATCTAGTAATTTCTTGGACAGCACTCATTTATCTCATTAGCACGTGTGTAAAAGTATAGTTATGTACAGTAACAACTTTGTGAAATAAATATCTTCAGTTGACAATCCTGCTTTATGTCAACATATAGGCTGGCTTACCTCATGCTCAACCATTGTTCAATTGCCTCACAAATTCTAGATTCTGAAGCAAATCTCAAGTTGCCAAACTAAAAAAATTGTGTTTTAATCCGATATCATCTCCTTTTACTAAGAACAAGAATCTTATGCCATCCAATAAAATATCTCAAAGTTAAAATTCATAAGCTTCTGATTTTCTGACCGACAATATTCCTCAAATGTGAAATAGAAATTGTGAATTCATGTTCTTATTGAAATATTTCTTGAGATGAATTTTGGCCTTGCATACCATAGGTCCATAACTCATGGTGAAATTGGTGTAGCATAATACAACGGTCCATTTATGACAAGTTCACAGTCGCATCATTTTCTTTGGAAAACAAATCACAAAAGCTATTGCTTCACAAACTACTAAAGCTTTCTAAATATATCAACTATATCTCCTTGGAACATTATGTCTATAATGTTTTTGATTAAGTTAAGCAGGGTTTAGAGAGGACCCGGAATATTTTTACATAGATAGAGGATTAAGCACAACACAACAAGAAAGAACTATCAGAAAAGCCAGCACCAAAACAGCAACAAAAATCTAAAACAGAAGCAGGAGTAAAAGCTGCAAACGGATAGCCCCACTAATATCAGTGTGGTTTAAAAAAGTGATCCAGAGCAGTCTGCTTTTTCATAATACAAGGAGCCTTATCCCCGAACGATTTCTTCTTGAGACAAGGATTAATAATAGCTTCTCTAACTTCAGGTCTGGAAGTAATGAAAGAGGCATCCATTGTTGAACAGTTTCATCTTCAGACCTTTTATTCTTGATACCAGGAGAAAACTTAGTACCACTAACAGCACTATCATCCAGCCTGGAAGTATTGAGAGAAGCAATGTTTTCATTTTCCTAAACTTTAGAGAGGGAGAAGAAGAATCCACCTGGGGCATGCCAATATTCATTTCTCTTCCAAACATTGTGGGTTTTCTTCCTACATAAACAAGAATTATGCCCCACATCCCCACATGAATGGTGGATGATTGGAGACTCTTCATAATGAACCTGCTGTTCCCAAATTCCGAACTTAGCTGATAAGGAAATCTAGGTAGGAAGCACCTGACTTTCCTTCACAAACACACAAATTCTAGCATATAGCAGCCATTTTTTCAATTTAGTAATCTTATCTATGGCACCATACTGCCCAATCAAATTGGCAATAATCATTAGAATCTTTCCACTCCAAAATTCCAAGAGAAGCCAGGTGAACGAACCCAAACAGGAAACTTGGAAGGGTAATCCTTCATAGGGTTGAAACTAGGAGTTCATTGTTTAATAAAAGGCCATTCTTTCTCAAAAAATCTGGGACCATCTGTTAAATTCCTAGTGTAGTCTTTCAGATTGAAAAACCAAGTAGCTGATCCTGATTACGGTTCGGATTCGGATTCAGATCCGGATTCGGGGATTCGGCAAAATATTTTGTGCCGGATCCTGATTCTGCGGGTATATATAGACATTTTATGTGTGTGTGTGTGTGTGTGTGTGTGTTCATAGATTCCATACATGTATAACATGCCAATGGTGTGTGTGTGTGTTCATAGATTCCATACATGTATAACATGCCAATGGTCATTTATCATCAAAACTTCAAACTTCAAACATATTATGATAATAATAAGAAGTTAGAAGCGTGATTCTCATAAAATGATAAATCCATAATTGCAAATATATGATTATATCATATTCATATTTTGCAAAAGTCTCAAAATGTCATTACATGATGAACAAAGCAAAAATGGTGAAAAATGCTTGAGAGATGAATGAATGACCCATCAAATGACCAAATATTTGCTTCACTAGTCGAATTAGGATTTAGGGTCGTTTTAGTTTTAAAAAAGAATAATAAATTGGCATGTGTGGCCCATTTTTGGGCACCCACATGCTTGGATTCTCGTGGATTCCTCCGGATTCTGCCCGGATTCTGGCAGGATTCCTGCCTGGAATCTGGATTCGAATCCTGCCGGAATCCGGGCAGAATCTGAGCAGAATCAGAATCCGGATCGTACCAGAATCAGGATACGAGGCATATCAGAGGGATCCGGTAACATAGTTGAAAAAGGCAAACAAAAAAACTCATTCAGCATTGCTGTTACCACAACCTCACCAGGGAGATTCCAACTCCGAAGCACCCATCTTCTAATGGAATCAACGTTGGGACAATTACCATAAAATCTCCCAACAAGAGACTTCAAAAGCTGAGCGAAAGATTCTTCAATCATAGAATCAGGAATATTGATTTGAATCTGTTCATCCATCACAGTCTCTGTGGAAGCATTTGGGGCAGACAGAGGAACAGCATCAGGAGAAAAAACAGCAAGCTCCATCTCAGGTTGACTGTCTAACCCAGCCCCTGGCTCCTCACTTCCTCAAAAAGAGGCACCAACCTTAGAAGCAACATCACTTACCAAAGCATTCTCTAACATATTAGGATCATTAAGAGGAGAGCAAGCCACGTCGTCTTCAGCTATCTTAGCCAAAGACCCAATCCCTTTCAGAGTAGAAGGCTTAGGCAGATCCCTAGAACTGTGATTCATTGGGGGCCTCATCATCTGAAGGATATGAGAGAAACCCTTTTCTCAACCACAAAAACTTACCATTGTTAGAGACCACCACATCAGACCACTCTCATTAGTCTTTAGACGGGCTTACATTAGGATATCCAAAAGGAGTTCATCCTCCTCATCCAAAAAATCCCCTGAAGCTTCACCCCCAATAGAAGAGGAGAAACCCAAGGCAGATGAAGGAGAAGGGAGGTCTTCCCCCTTTTCCACAAGAACGTCAATCTTTCTTTGACAACAAACCTTGACCACGTCATCCAAAAACTGTTTGAAATGAATACGGGCCTCTAAAAGAATATCAAGGAGAGATTTAGCATCCTTGCCCAAATAACTTGCCCCAAGGGTCCACAAAAAGTTATCTGTACATGTAACACCAACTCCCACACCAGAGACTTTCTCTATTGCAGACCCCAAAGAAAGGGTGAGTAGAGGAACCAATAGCAGAGAACTCACCTGCAGCAGAGCCAGGGGAAGCCCCCTTCCAGAGCCTTTAGCCACACAGTCTTCGGCACTGCACACCGAAACAATGAGCCAATAGAACTCAGAACATAGGTGCAAGGGGGAAAAGAGCCCCCTAATGTAGCTACACGTCCTTTTGCTCCAGCAGCTGGAGCATAACCTGGGGCCTCAATAGGGGACAGTAAAACTGCATCAAGTATCTGTCATTATGCATCATTCTTCTCATATTCTTTAGGCTGGAACTTCAGCCAAACAAAGATTCAATCACCATTCAATATCACAGTCTGCCATTAAGTATGCCATGTCTATATCATTGTTTTTGGACTAATCTAGTTTTGAATCTGGGATATAACATCAACAAACTGCAGATGATTTTATCACTCGTGTGGCACTGAGTGCATGTCTCAAGTTCTTAAAACGTAAACTTGTGCATAATGTACAGGATTTATTTTCTGACTCACTCATCTATATTCTACTAATATGCCTTGCTGACAGAACATGAAACCAGAAAGCTGCGAAAAGATACAAATAATACTTGAAAGAAATACATTTTACTAAATACCCTCCCTTTAACTACGAAAGAATTAAAATCACAGACAGAGAGGCATGGCATCTTCCTGCGGACAGATTCTGGAAATCTAACTCTTCATGTGCTGGGCTGGCAATGGCCCAGAGAAGCAGGCCGGTCATATAATAGAAATCTTGTTTACCGAAGAGAAATTCAAGAAGCCGGGAAGCATCTCTGCATAGCCTTCTCATTTTGAGATCTTTCCCTTGCTATTCCACTATGGGTTTGCAATATTTTATTCAAAATGTACAGTTACCTTGGCCTGCCCAGATTTATCCCTTCAAAAAGACATCAATAACCACTGTCCTTGCCAAAAAGTCGTTCAAGAAAAAAATCAATCCCTTTTCCCAAAAATTGCCAATACAGAAAATATTATCCTTCTGCATTTCATCAAAAACTACTGGCCAGGTAGCGATTGCCCTTTCCAAACGAAACTTCTTATTTCCAATTGTTTGAAAGATGAATGCCATATGTTGCAACAGTCAGTTTACTTAAAATATAACATTGCATCCTTCAACTATTCTTAACCTTCTACAGTTTTCTACTTGATATTCACGTATTTTTTGAACTTTTAGGTTGCCAATTTTAGTTTATTGTCTCAAATTTAAAGTGTTCCTGCAAATAAGAGCCAACTACCAAGTAGCTCCCTGTTCGTGGCTCCAGATGAAGGAAAACAATTCAAAAACAGCAGCTGCATCATTTGCAAGCTGTCTAAAATAATATAGTTTAAGTCCAGAGTAGCCAGATACACCTCTATCCCTCCCTGGGCATGTATCCCTGTTTTAAGTCCAGAGTAGCCAGATACACCTCTATCCCTCCCTGGGCATGTATCACTGTATCCGAAACGGCCAGGATACATGTCAGATACTGTGCCCTAGTGTGCCAAAAAACCTTGATTTTCCAATCTAATTAGATATTGTATAATTGATTTTTTTTTTAAATGACATAAATCTTCCAAAATTTAATTCAAAAAACTTAATTCATGCAATTTTTTTTGCTCTTTTGGTATAAACAACACATACACCAAATGAAAAAGACAAATGAAATGTTTTCCTATTTCAGAAACCCATTTTTTGGGGTTATCTTCCAATGCAACTCTACTATTTTTGCATATTGTAAATTGTTAAATCAACTTATAGTTAAATATGTAGCAATTGTGTGTCTATATTGCTTTTGAAGTAATGAAAATCTCCTCTAATATCTTACAAATTTGTGTTAAATATGTGTATGTGTTTTTTATAAAAGTCGTATCCAGCCGTATTCATATTGGGAGTCTTAAAAAATGTCCATATCCAATACTGTATCTGTATTTGTATCTGTATCCATGCAACTTTGAGTTTAAAAAACATTTTGAAAATTCATAAAACAGGATATGAATAAGAAAACCATCTTGAATTGGTTACTTGAACAATAACAAAATAAAAAATGAAAATATTTCAAAGAAAATACAGAGCATGGAAGGAATAAGTTGAATGGATTGAAATATGAGATGTGATAACAAAAAAAGAAAACTGGAAAAGGTGGGGCATAAAAAGAATTGATGGATCAATAGGAAGCGAGCAATATAAAACTATCATAGAAACCTGTTCTATAATTCAAGAACAAGAACCCAAAAAGTTTGATGTCACGTGCCCGTAAAAAAAAGAAATTAATTAAAAAGGAAATATAAAGCATTTCCTTGCTAACTATAAAATTTCTTCATCTACGTAGAGCTGAAAAGTAATATTTGCTAAGCTGGCTTTTACTCCTCTGCTGGCGCTTCCTGATCAGTGGTGCTAATATTTGCTAGGCTGGCTTTTCTGCTGCCGCTTCCTGATTACTGATGCTCCCTCCTCCTCTTTGAAGATCTATCATCTGGATCTGTCTTCTCATTCTTCTCCATCCTCAACCTCTTCAAAATTTCATCAGACACCTCAACTCCTCTCTCCTGCATATCCTCTACATACATTTTGGCATCTTGACGTTTGCCATTTTCACATAAGCTATTTACAAAAGAGGCAATAACACCCATTTGAGGAAAAACACCCTTTCGACTGATATGATTCCAAACCATGGTGGCCACATTCAAATCTCTCATTACTAAAGCCATCGAAAGGCTGTCGCTGTCTGGATCAAATTCATTTCGAGTCATCTCTCGAAACATACTGGATGCATCCTCTACTTTGTGTGCCTTGATGAGGGCCTGAAAAATAGTATTGTAAGTTGTGGAATCTGGAAAGGCTCCGTTCCACACCATCCCGTCCAGAAGCAGGGAAGCATCCTCTGTTCTTCCAGCATAGCAGTATGCCGAGATCATTGAATTGTAAGTAGTAGTGCTTGGACGATACCCAAGCCGAACCATCGTATCAAAAACCATTGCTGCTTCCCCCGCCTTGTTCTTCAGAGAAAGAGCGTGAATTGCAGTACTGTAAAAACTCTTATCTGGAAAGCATTTCCTGCTCCTCATGACATGCAAAAACTTGAGGCTTTCATCCACTTGTCCCCCTTTGCAGAGCGACCCCAAGAACGCATTATATGCAGCGGTGTTGGCAGGATCCCATCCGAGTCGCACAATCATCTCCCCAAAAGTCTTCTTTGCCCTCGCTGCATCAGCCTCCTTCTCGCACCCCTCCAGCAGAATGGCGTAAGTATCAGTATCAGGAGGGAACCTGTCCTCCATCCTCTTTGCAAAATCCTGTGCTTTGGCCGTCTGCCTATATCTACACAGAGCACACAGAAGACAGTTGAATGCCTCTACGTCCTGTGGGCACCCATAATTATCCATAACCTCAAACGTCATGATTGCCTCATTTGCCTTATCTGCCATAGCATAGCACGTAAAAACAGATGCAAAAGTATGCCTGGACAGGATCTTCTCCTTATTCATGCACTTGACAGCCTCCCACATTGCATCAAACATTTTATTATTGCCTAGAATATCAACAAGCAAATTCCAAGCATAAGGACTGTGCCTGTTCCCCAGCTGCAACCCTGCCCACTCAAAGAACCTTTTAGCGGCGGGGCCTGATTTGTAAGACTTTTTCAACACCTCTTCTACAAAATCAGTTGAAACCCTAAGCCCCGATCTATTGAGCACAAGCTCGAGTCCCGTTAACTCATTGGGATCAGCAAGCAATTGGCTCAACTCTTCTACTTTTTCCTCAAAACTAAGATCGTTCATCTTGGTGGGCAAAGGATTACGGAAAATTGGTGAGGGTGGAGCTCTATGCCCTAGAGATGCATTGGGGACGGGTTTTGAAACAGAAAAACCTACCAGTGATTTAGATGGAGAAGGAAATTTTCCCTTTTCCTTTTTATTTTCATCTTCCTTATATTGTTGTCCGCCATTTTTATCAGGGTTTGAAGGGCCTGCTAATGCTTTAGACGGAGACGGGTCTCTTCTCTTTTCCCTTCCCTCTATATCCTCCCCTTTCTTATTTTGTTGGACATTTTTTTCGCCGTTAGGTTTAGGAATTGAGCCCTTCTCCTGCGATTTTTTTTGCCAGTCTCTCCATCCTTTGTTTTTACTTTTCTTATTCTTCTTATTCTTACCCATTAGAAAAAACTGGTTTAAGAATTTCCTTACCTGGAGATATGAAAACTGATGTAATCCTTGAGTGTGTCTTTAAACGCAGAACTTGTTTCCGTTGCGGCTGCTCCCGCTCATCCTTCTGCTACACTTCTTCGATTACAATTTAATCTGCTAAATACCATTCAACACTTTCGGAACCCTATTTCATCTCTTGTTTTAACATCTAAACGCCTGAAGTGATAAGACGAAAAAATCAAGTGATAAAAAGAGCGATCTATATAAATAAATACTAGCAATCGCACCTTAGTGTGCAATGGGAACGCCGTAGAGTTATGGACAGGTCATTTAAGTATTTGTTCTTTTGTTTGTCACTCATTCTCATCCTTTCTAGATCTCCTTATTAATGGGGGCATATATCCGTCCGACTCAATACTAAGATGGGAGATTACACGACATTGGCAAGAACAGTGATTTGTGAAATTGACGTCCACCACTAGCTGGACTAGTTACAATCTCATTGCCCATGTCACTGACATGCAGCAAAGATGAGATCTATGAAATTGTTCGTCAATTAAAGGGAAGAGAGAGCACAAAATGTCGGCAAGTTGGGCGGGGGAGAAGAAAGGTGGCAAAAGACGAAAATGTCATTTAAGTATTTGTCCCTTTGTTTGTCACTCCTCATCCTCTCTAGATCTCCTTATCTTTGTATCAATATATCTCACCATCTATATATCTCTATAATTTTTCCTCTCTATCTCTCCCTCTCTATGTCTCCTTTGTATCTCCCTAGATCTCTTTCTATCTTTACCTCTTGATCTATCTCTAACTCTCTATCTGTTTTTCCCCATCCTCCCACTTTATATTCATCT
>MU223260.1:473702-486775 GCA_018584345.1 Thuja plicata | reverse complement strand
CATCTCTCTCCATCACACCCTTTCTATACCTTTTAATCTTTACATCTCTATATTTCTTCTCCCATCTCTCCCTTTATATTTATCTCTATCATTTCATCTCTCTATAATTATCTATGTCTATATATCTCCCCCTTTCTACCTCTCTTTATCACTTTGTACTTGTATATTTATCTTTATATTTCTCCCTCTTGCATTCTCTATTTTTTATATATTTACATCTTCCATTTGCACTCTCCCACTCTCTCTCTCTCCTCTCCATGTCCCTCTTCCTCTCTCTCTCTATTTCTCCCAATCCTCCCATTTTATATTCATCTATATGTCTATCCAACCATCTCTCTCCATCACCCCGTCCCTATAACTTTTAATCTTTACATCTCTATATTTCTTCTCACATCTCTCCCTCTATATGTATCTCTATCTTGTCATCTCTCTATCACTCTCTATGCCTATATATCTCCCCCTTTCTACCTCTTTCTATTACTTTCTACTTATATCTTTATCATTATATTTCTCCATCTCTCATTATGTACAGTTAAGAGTGTTATTTGAACTTGTGACCTCCCTTTCAAGAGTACAAGTTCTCCACCACTAAGCCAACACAGGGGTACAATAGGTTGGTTAAACTATCTTTAGACACGTATGAACAAGGGCAGGTTTAAAATCAAATTTCACAACAGTATGAAAGAGCAAATTTTTACATATGATGAATGTGTACATAACATGATTAAAACATATAATTTCATTTCTAAAGCTGGTTATTTCATAGCTTCTTTAAACCATTTCATTTCCTTGGCACTTGGACAAAAAGTTCACCCTTTATCGGAAGTATTGTGGTTGAAGTTTCATGAGAAACAAATTTCACTAAGATTGACTTCGAGACATCCAACATCCTACTAAGAATACATTGTTTTACGTATCAGTGAAGAACCATCTATGGGGGAATTTGAGCATACCATAATATTAGAGAGTGTGTATGGGCATTCATTTCTTGTCTGTATATAGGCATCTCAATATTAGTAATGTATATCTTAACAGTGAGTAGGTATCCATAGTACATTCATAGATGCTTGAAAAATATGTCAACATATCATGCATGTCAGCTTTAAAAGAAAATGGAAAATGGGTGATGTTTTAAATCTAATTTCACCCCTTTTTTAAATTATTTTTGCATGTTTGAATGTATTGAATTGGTTAAACAACAAACTAAAACTTTTGTATATAAAGGCAAATGTGAAAAAAAAACTAAGTGCCCCCCTAGGTAAGATTACATATAATAATATTTTAAAGTAATATTAATTTATATAAGATAATTAAATTATTTTAAAAATATTAACTAGTTTTATTGTGTAGTTTCAATTACTAATTAATTTTATAATTTGTTTTAGATTATAAAATAGTGAACATATATTTATTTACTTATATGTTGCTTATTACATAATATTAGTTTTTCTACAATATAATACATTGAAAATAAATTTGAAGACACTTTTTTTTATTTATATAAAATATTATTAAAGATTATAAGGAAAAAAAAAATTCATTACCTTTTTATTAAAAATAATGAAATATATTTTTTATTTATATTTTATTATAAAATAATTTTGTACAAGAATAATATATAAAAAACAATTTTAAAGACAAATTTTAAATTTAATATATTAGAGAAACTCATAAGTTAATAAATAATTAAATTGAAATATAATTTTATTTTTTCAAAAAAATTAGTAATAATTTTAATTGTATTAGACTTATTTTGTTAATAATATTTAATTTCATTAAATCTACATTTAAGTCTTGTAAATTAATATCAATTATTGAAAAGGCGATTATATAATTTTAAAATTAATAAGTTTGTTTATATTAATAACTTTTAGCCTAATTGAAAGGGTGTTTCCTTTCCTATTTGTATTGGAGCACAATTGAAATTTACAAGTGGTACTGCATGGCATGTGATGGCAAATGTTTTTCTTGGCACGTAACATAGTAGGTGTCTACACAGAGGGCATGCCAAAAAAGTTAATTTACATCTTCTTCAGTGTTTTGAAGCGCTTCCTCTTAGTTCTCTTCTTTCTTCAACGTGGTTTTGCTTTGCTTTGTATTGGTTTTTGGGATAAGGAGTAATTTTGGAAGAGGATGGTGTTGAGCTCCGTGGAAGTTTGCATGGATTCAGCTGACACAGGTAAAATGTGCTCCCTTCTCCCTCTCTCTTTCTAGCGCAGAAGATCGGGATGTATGCTTGCATAAAGCTGCCATCCAACAAAGATCATGTCTTGTAAGTTTTGTAGTCATCTGACCGATGTTAATATGGCTTCTCGTGTGCTGGACGGCGGAGAAAATAAAGCTTTCTTGAGCATTCAAAATTTGGTATTAAAGACAACTTTTTGTATATAGCCCTATAGATGCCCCTCATTTTATCATTTTCTATGTCCTAAAAACCGCTTTAGCTAGAGAAGTTGTTCAGTTGCAACAAGTAGACCAGAATAAAGCTCCTGCAGATAAAATAGAAATCGTTGGTGCTACATGGACAGCGTATCACTCTCAAACTCTGTACGCAATTCTTAGCAGTTGGAAGGGTAAGATTAAGGTGATATATCTTCCACGGGAAAGCAAAGTAGCAGAAATTCATATTTGTTGAATCATATTCTCTATTAGGTCGAGCTTCTTCAGATATTAAACACCTAAAAGCTACATCGGAGACGTGAAACTTGACTATCTTATGTGACAAGCTTTTCCTGAGATACCATAAATGGCACGCTTTCACATTATCGATAGTATCGGAGCTCTCCACTTCCAAGGTAATGGTCTTCCCGGTGAAGGTTTTGACAAAGATCTCCATACCACCATGCAGGCGAAGCACAAGGTGAAGGGTGGACTCCTTCTGGATATTATAATCAGCCAGAGTTCTTCCATCTTCCAGTTGTTTACTAGCAAAGATTAGGCGCTGCTAATCTGGGGGAATGCCCTCCTTGTCTTGAATCTTAGCCTTACGTTGTCAATGGTGTCGAAGCTCTCAACCTCCAGAGTGATTGTCTTGCCTATCAGTGTCTTGACAAAGATCTGCATTCCACCCCTCAGATGAAGAACTAGGTGAAGGGTAAATTCCTTCTAGATGTTGTAGTCAGATAGGGTCCTACCGTCTTCCAGTTGTTTCAATGGACACTATTCTCGTCGCCTAAACTGATTGAAACCGACCACAACCGTAATGAATGTCTACTTTTTTATTTTCATTTAAGACATGTAATAAATGTTTGAGTCTACTTTATATTATTAATTAGTAATGCCAAATTTGCTTCCTTCCATATTTACTTCATTTGGTGGGTGTGGTCTTCTTATATCTCTTCATCGGTCTGGAGGGTTGTGTCTTTCCCTTTTAACATGAAACGTGTAAAACGTCGCATAGATCGTTTCTGTCACTATTTTTACAAAAGAAAAAAGATCTCATTTTGGACCGCTGGGGAGGGATAGCTGGTGAAAAGCCACGAACGGGCCAAATGACTTCAATGGTAGTCATTGGCCTCTCCACCATTTCCAACCGTTGATTAAAAAAATTAGCTTGGCCTTCTTCAGAGGGAAACGCCTACGGCGTAAAAATATGAAATTAAAAAATATATTAAATACATCGATTTAAGGAGGATTTCAAGGGAATGATTTAATGGATAAATGATATAGCCTCCCCTTCTCTTCTTCTCTCAAGTCACTATTGCATTCTTATGTATTTTTCACAATCTTATTTACATAAATCCACATTCCAAATTTTCATTAAATGTCATGCATTTTTCTTACCTATTCATATACTTATCTTTGTACATTCCTTATCTACATTTATTTAACTATTCTCATATTCAGGCTAATTATGTAAATGAAAGATGAACAATACATCTATAGATCTAACTACATCTATAGATCTAACCCCTGGGATTTCATGATTCAAGTTTAATTTTTTGGGGTTGATTGTTTTGGTTTCCTTTCTTATCTAAGAGCAACTAAACACATGTTTATGTGATTTATTGGTATGTTGTTATTTTAAATACATTATCATGTTATCATCTCAATTTATCTGAGCTTATGCAATTATTATTCACTAAGTCATTCACATTCAAGAAGTGACTTGTTAGGAATACTTCAATTCTTACACTAAAAATGACTCAAAATCAACATGTAAAACTTGCAAGTGTGTATTCCTCTTATTTTTGGTTTTCATGGATTGGAGTATTATGATACCAGTATGTTATTTTTATTAATTTTGAGCACTAGTGGATACCAACACCCTAATATTTATATACTAGGCGATTGCAGTGGCTGGTACCTATGCATTTTGGTGAGATGGATCATTTACCATATGGACACTCTTCTTTCATTCCTATTTTGGATGCTTCAAACTTGGTGTTTTTTCCATCTGTATCTTCGAGTTTCGATGTTTGCCTTGTTGCCATCCTGATTCGAGTAGTGTCATTTGAGGGAACTCATGCAAATTACAATAGTTCTTTGACAGTATTTGCAGCTTCATGCTTCAGAGGTGTTCTACATGTTCTTCTTTTGATCAGCTCTTCAGACTTTGGTGTTTTTGCCATTTGTATCTTCGAGTTTTGATGTTTGCCCTATTTGTCATCCCGATTCGAGCAGTGTCATTTTATGGCACTCGTACAGATTACAATCTTCTCTACCTAATCTTTGTTCCTATTTTTCTAGGACTTTCCCTAGTTTAGAGGCTTCTTTATTCCTTCATTGCGCTTCATCTCTTTTCGGAGAGGGGTTTTTCCAACTGGGTTTTCTCATTTTATCTTCTTTATAGAGATTTTTTGTACTTGGGTACTTGATCAAGCCTTGTTGTCGGGACCCATTTCCTGCTTTCAATAGTTGTTTCTAGGTTTTTAGCTTCTCCCTAAGTTTATCTTAAGGGGGGTGTTAGAGTAAAAAGGTATTTTCACTTATTAATTAAATCATTATTAATTTAATAATTAAATCATTATTGATTTAATAATTAAATCAACTTTCACTTATTAATTAAATCATTATTGATTTAATTATTAAGTCACCTTTTTATCTCTAGTTCACTTAAGCTAAACTTTAGGCATTCAATAATTAATTATTCATGCAACCTAGGTTTCTCCACCCTTCTTAGGGTTTTGATCTCCTTTATTAGGATTGAACACTTTGTAATTATCAATTCTTTTGTAATTCCTTCATTTCTCTCTTTGAATGAATATTTTTCATCTTTCAGATCTATGTGAGTTTTGTCTCCATTCTTTGCCTTTTTGACAAGTATTTTGTTGCAGGTGATCTTGGCTTATGAATTCTTTGAATTCTAACAGGAAACACACAAAAAGAATCTTGACAGATGACTCTCATAATAGTGAGTTAATGCGAAGCACACTGGATTGCTCAAGGCATTACTAATGTTTTCTCTTTGGGACTCAGAGGTGTACAAGGGCACCCAATTTGTTGATTTGATTAATGAAATAATGTTACCTCAAGGAATGAAACAAATGATGTATAATATATTCATTGATCTATGTGTTTAATGGAGAGGAGTTGTTGGCGAAAGCATATTGAGAACGTGATGTTGTTCGGATTTGTGGTCTTCTCTCTTCACTTTGAAACCATTTAGCGAGGAAGCCCTTGTAGTGACTGAGGAGCAGGAGCTTCAAGGAGAGATGGGGCTAGCACTACTTTTTAGGCGAATGAAAAAGGATTATAAATGGTGGCATCTAGTTCCATGCTAGCGACATGTTTTGAATCGGGAGGAGATCCTTCATGCAAGTAGAAAGAGAAGATTAATCTAGCCGCTAGTTTTGAGATTATTAAGTGAATGCATATTGATTAAAGCATAATGTTGGAGGGTGTTTGAAAGATTTTAAGGTTGGGAATGCCCGGATAGACATGAATCCAAAATGTAGAATCAATAATGTGCATTTGAGTCGTTGGAGCATAATATGGACAAATGAGATTTGTTGAAAGGGCTCCTACACAAATGCAATCTATAGGTACGAATATAAATTTTAGAACCTTTTCTAGTGTCCAACTTGCCTACGCCAGTTTGGGAGCCGTGGATCAGAGTGTGGATATCCATCAATCCAAGCCAAAGGCTACAAACAGTATATGAACTTCATCAAAACATAAAAGACAAGGAAGTTTTAATCTACACAAAATACGTTTGTTGAAAAGTGGTGCAAGGGCACAAGTGGTTCATGGAACCACAAGCATCACTTGTAAGCCTTTAAGGCACTTTTGTTGTCCAATTTTGTTGTGTTTGGGACAATAAGCCACATGGCAATGTTTTAAGCCCTAGTGCAGTCCTACTTGGTCACACCTAGTCCAAAGTCTAGGAGGTAACCTAAGATGTTTAGGGACCATTTTGTAGTGTTAAGGATGGAATAGAATCTTGTTGATTCCCAATCTTGCTCAAAAAGTGCAAAATTGTAAAATATGCAAAAGTTGCAATGTGCAACTTTGCAACATTTGTTAGCAACTTTTCAAAAGATGTGCTCGACGGTTCCTTGGGTAGTTGTAGGTGGTTTAACTAATCAAGGAGGGTTTAAAAAGGTTGGGAACCGACTGTAGGAGGTTGTTGAACAATTTGGGAATGAGAGGTTAAATTTTTGCTCCTTGTACTGTGTTAATTATTGAAATTGCTATTTTCTAAGTGTGGTATGAATCTGTACGAAATGGTAGAAGTAATCCTTGAGCGTGCAAGTGTAATTGATTGTAATAGTTTACTTGGTTCTTGTTTTGAAGTTCTATAGATAGTGTAGATAAAAGTTGTGTCTTTCGGAAGCTATTGGGTCTGTAAATCCTTAGTTTAAGGGTTTGAATGCAAAAGGCCACAAAATCTAACATTCCACCATGGGGGCATAATGAAACACTGTGGAATGTTAGATTAGATTGTATTATACTATATTTTGTAGGTGTTAGGGTTGGAGTAGAAAGAAAACCATTTTTCCCATGATGCCCTAGGCTTGGAAGAAGGAATGTGACAAGTCAAGAGCGAGGAAATGGTGAAGGAAATGAATGTGCATGGTTGTGTGGGTGTGAAAGAAGAACATGAAAGTGTGCTTTGAGGTTAGATAGACCAAATTCATGCATTGGTTGTATGCTCCTGATCTAATGGTGAAGGAATATTGTTGTTACCTTGTATTAGCTTGTTGAAGGCCTATGAAAGCCTAATAGGGAGCCCTACAGGTTGACCTAGTTAATTGAGGAACCCAGATCCCAAATTACAATATTGTAAGAACATTGGAAAAGGGTGTCCAAGACTTAATTTATTTGTTAGGGTTGTTGGAGAAGCCATACCGAACACTCGAGGATTAAGGCTAATGCAATTAGGTCTCTTCTAGTCATGTTTCCTACTAGAATGATTGGTGGAGTTCTTAGAGTTGAACCAAAGGATATAGGAGCCTAAAAATTAGTGGAAAGAAGATGTGTCACATCGGCACATGAAATTCTGCAAGTCTATGGGGAAGATCCTAGTTTCAAGAGTTTGGATGCTTGCTTGAGGAAGTGTAGAAGAAGGCTCTAGAGAAGGAGTTTGTAATTCCTTGGACAAGTGGCATTTGCTTTGAGGGAAAGGCCATGGGAGGAGCCTAAGATAAGTCTCTAGACACACTGGGAAGGTGAGAAGTAGAGAAGAGCATGAACCATTGGATGGTTCAAGAGCCTAGATGAACCTCTAATTGAAGATAGTTGGAATTGAGACCCAAGACTCTCTGCATCAGAGTGGTATCAAAGCCAATCAGTTAGCAGGATTGGTGCATGTCAGACTTAGAAGAATTAGAGGCTAGTTCAATGCCTCCAAAGGTGATGACCCAAGATGCCATCAGGAAGATGGTGGAAGAAATGCTCTTAGATGCTAGATTGAGGGAAGAAACGAAGGTAACCCTATACCACAAGAAGGATAAGGGTAAAGTGGTGACAAAATGGGGTGATGAAACTGATGTAGAAGATAATGATAAGGAATTAGGGGAAAAGGGGAAAGAAGAAGACATGCCAAAGGGTCAAAAATTATTCTTGGATGTTTTCAAATCAATATCCAAGGATAATAATGAAGGATTACCTATCTATAGTGGAAATCTAAACGGAGAGGAATTATTGGATTGGATTGAAGCATTAAACAACCACTTTGACTACAAATAAGTTGCAGAAGAAAAGAGGGTTAACCTATCTAAGTCAAGATTGAAGGTCCCAACTCTAGTATGGTGGAATATGATGCAAGAAGAAAGAGTGCAAGAAGGAAATAAGAATATTACCTCATGGGAGAAGGTGAAGATCATAATCAAGTCTCAATTTATACCATGAGACTATGAAGTAAAAATGCATAAGAAGATGCAAAAATTTAGGCAAAGAGACCTAGATGTTAGTGCCTACACTGAGGAGTTCCATAAGCTCAGTTTGAGGGCTAGGAAACAAGAGGGTGAAGTGGAACAGTTGGCTAGGTACCTTAATGGACTTAGGTCTAACATACAAGATGAAATAAGTACCCTCACGCTTGATACAATACATAAGTGCTTTCAATTAACACTTAGGGAAGATTAAAAGATAAAAAAGTACAAGAGAGCAAAATTAAATAAATAGAGGTGGAAGAGGTTATAAGGGCATAGGAACATTTGGCCAAGGACAAAGTTCTCAAAGATCTGAAGACTCCCACACTATGGAGGGAAGTGTAGACTGGCAATCCAGAGGTGGACAATTTAGAGGTCCATTTAGAGGAAGGAACAATTGGAGAGGTAGATTTGGAAATCAGGGAAGAAATTCCCTTGTTTTCATTGGTAAAAGTTACAATTGTCATCAAGTGGGTCATACTATGAGTAGCTTTGTAGAAAAAGCTACAAGCTCACACATGGGAGAAAGGATAACTCAACTAATACATGAGGAAGATACTCAAAGTGTCCCACCACCCATCAACAAAGTGAACCTATCCTAGATGGTGAGAAGTTGATGCTAAGAAGGACTTTGTTGAAGGTACTACACTCCAAGGAGCCTCCCGAAAGGAAACGCCTCTTCAAAACCACTTGTAAGTCTCCTAGTAAGATTTGCAAATTTATTGTGGATTTAGGGTCTACAAAGAACATGGTAGCCATTGAAATGGTTGAGAATTTTAATTTGAAAAGATTACCCCATGTGAATCCTTATAAGGTCTCTTGGCTTAATAAAGGGAAACATGTGTTAGTTGATGAACAAGCATGGGTGGATTTTGAGATTAGAGAATATAGATATAGAGTGCTATGTGATAGCCTACCTATGGATGCTTATGGTAGTATGATGTTAAAGTAGTCCATGATGGAGATAAGAACTCATATGTTATCACAAAGAATGGAAAGAAGTTCCAAATGGATCCACTCCATGAACGAGGGGAAGGAAGTCAGGTAGGAACTATTGTCATGTTGTTAAGAGGGAAGGAATTATTGCAAATGATGAAACATGATGGCAATTAGGGATATGACATTATCATTAAGCCTAAAGAGGAACCCAAAGGGAACCCACACAAGGAAGTACCCCAAGAGCTGCAGGAGTTATTAGAACAATACAAAGACATAGTAGGAGAAATTCTAGATTCTTTTCCACCTATGAAAGATTTTAACCGTCAAATAGACCTCATAATAGGAGCTAACTTGCCCAATAAAGCTGCATATAAGATGAAACCTAGTCAAAATGAGGAAATTGCCAAACAAGTTCAAGAGTTATTAGATAATGGGATCATAAGGAAAAGATTAAGCCCATGTGTTGTTCCCACTTTCTTAGTGCCCCAAAAAGATGGAAAATGGAGAATGTACACCGATTCCAGAGCCATCAATAAGATAACCATAAGATATAGATTCCCAATGCCAAGAATAGAAGACCTAATGGATAACTTAGGTGGAGCATGTTAGTTTTTAAAGGTGGATTTGAAATTAGGTTATCATCAAATAAGGATCAGACTTGGGGATGAGTGGAAGACTTCCATCAAGATCAATGAAGGGCTCTATGAGTGGACGCTGATGCCCTTTGGGCTCACAAATTCACCTAACACATTCATGAGGCTCATGAATGAAGTGTTAGCAGAATATTTGGGTAAATTTTCCATTGTATATATAGATGACATTATAATTTTTAGTAGGTCTAAGGAAGAGAATCTCAACCATTTGGGCTTGGCGACGAAGAAGTTGGAGGAAGAAAAGTTGAGAATCAACCTATAAAAGTGTGAGTTCCTCAAAACAAAGCTTGTGTATCTTGGTTTCGTAGTTTCCCAAGGATGTTTTAAAATGGCCTTCAAAAGTTGAAACCATCCTTAATTGGCCAACTCCTAAGTCAATAGGGGATGTTAGGAGCTTCCATGGTCTAGCTTCTTTTTATAGGAAGTTTGTGAGGAACTTTAGTCATGTGTGTGCACCCATTCTAAATACTATCAAAGGGGGAACCTAGTGCCATTTCAAGTCAACAAAGGCTGCCAATAGGGGATTTGAGTTACTCAAACAAAGAGTGGCAGAATTAACCTACCTAAAGCTCCCTTATTTTAATCAGTTGTTCATTGTGGACACTAGTACATTTGGACCTCATTTTCGCCCTTCATTTTTGACCAAAGGCCATTTTGGCTTGTGATGTTCACTTTTATTTTTGTTTGTCCCAAAAAGGTCAAAATTTTGACTTTAGTTAAGTTTATTGTAGAAAGTTTGACCAATTTAGGATATAAACAAAAAAAGAAGAAGAAAAGTGATCAAACTCGCTTCATTCTGTCTTAGCCGAATCGCGGGCGGGAGGAAGGGATTCATGAGCATTGTGCATCGTCTGAATACTGGAAGGGCTTGGTGAGAATTGTGCATCGTCTGAATACTGGAAGGGCTTTGTGAGCATTATGCATCGTCCTAATACTGGTATGTTTCCTTAAAAACTCTAGAGGACATGACATTACATTCTCAGTGTTAGGGTTTCCTAGCTAGATTTGTAATCTAGTTTTATCTACCAGCTATTTTAAAATTGAGGGCTTTGTTTTTATTTATGTTTATGTTTTCATGCGTGAACCAGCTTACCTCCATGCACTACTATGTTTTCTCATAATAGAAGTCAGAGACCTGAGACTAAGTAAGAAAACATATCAACAACCAGCTTCATTTCCCATAATCTAAAGGTAATTCTTGTTTTACATTGCATACAGTTTCTGAGAGATTTTCTATTTGTTGAAATTGATTTGATTATTTATGTATAGCTTGAAAAAGTTTTCGTCAGTCGAATTCATATAGTGAAATTTGAAAAGATTTCAAGTTATTACCATAGACTGAATCTATAGTAAATGGAAAGAAATCTAAGGTGAAGAGTTGTTTTTTTTAAATGATTTACAATTCTTAGGTTAAAGTTGTTTCTTATGTAATCCTTGTGTACAAGATTGTTTCTAGGGTTATATGTTTGATTTTTTGGGCTAGGTTTTTAACCGTTAACATATAGTCTTTGTTCTTGCATAGAATTTCCACTTAGTATCATTTTCTATTACCATATTTGAATGATTTAAATCTTATAGTGTAATTGTGGGTGGAAAGGTTCTAAGAATATTTGATTTTGTGTGATATAAATCCAGAAACTAGAATTTTTGAACAAAATGTCAATGCAACATATCCAAATGTTGATATTGACATATTTATAAAGATAATCTCAAGCCAAAATCTAAGTAATTCAAAACCTCAAGATTTACAAGCCACATTTTCAAATCCTATGCACAACCATCTATTTGAAAAAATAAAATAATAAATTCAAACCCCAAGGTGTTTTTTAAGATCTTGTGCTGGTGAAGTTCAGTGGCTAACTCATATGTTTATTATGATGACAAAGCTCAGAGACTCACCTGAAGGCAGGTCCAACAAGTTTGAATATGATCTAGACACCATTTAGCTGCAAGAGTAAATCTACCAAATGCTTTAAATAACCATGCCAATCTAAGACAACTAAGTTTCTTCCTTAAATTGCTAGATTCTACAACATGTTGATGATTTGGACTGGAAATGGGAATGTATTAAGGTCATGGGGAAATAGAAAATTCAATTCATATGGCACGGAGCCAATCATATCCCAATATCTTCAAGTATGTGAAATCTCTAGGCCATGTCTTCAAGTACATGAAATATGAGGCTTGAAACAGTTCACCTGTCAATAATTTAATCATCAAAACATCCAAATGAGAGTCTTCTAAACACATAAATTTTCATGTTCCTGAATATCAAAACCTTTTACACCTTAGAACATTTAAGTACATCTATTGAACACAGAAAACTTATTGCTAGTGTAGATATTCATACACCTTGAATGGGTACATACTTTGAGATTTTTACATTTGAGAACTTTTGAACTCGAATCAAGTCATATAAAACAACAACTGTATACATTATTAGCACAAACTCTTAAAAACCATTTTCTAAATGCTTTGATTTTTTACAACTTTGAGACAACTAATTTCACTAATAATATAATGTCAAAGAACTATAGAAATAATATTCTAAACATAATTAAATATTCAAAGGAGTATAAGTTCTATATTTTAGGGAGTATGTGTCTCTCACTTTCATTTTTGTTTATCTACAACTATAGCTCCTACAAACTCTGATTATCAAAATAGTTTGTAATTTTCATGAGAAGACACTAGATGTTAATGTGTAAGAGTCAATAAATTCTACCTCAGCTGTAGGGAGATTAGTTTTGGTTTGTCAAAGAAGTCACTTGCCATGGTCAAGAGAAAAATATAAATTACAAAGCAAAAGGGACATTCCAGTGTGCTTATACTGGAAAAGTTAAAAGCATAGCCCCCACCACCCCCACCTGCAAATTAAATATATTAACAAAATCATATTGAAGCTCGTACTGAGATAGATAGTGATATATTAGAGGTTACATAAAATGATCAACAAACATTCGATGTTGATCAACCAAACAGTAGTAAATCAATGTAGAGCTATACAGGTTGCAATCAGTCCTCTCCCTTAGAAAGAATAGTGTAAAGATTCACCTCAGTTCATCTCTATAGCAAGTACTTCCAACTCAATTGCAAATGGTGAAACAACATAATTGGAAACAATACTGCAGGTGATTACAACCCTGCCATTATTATTGTAAATCTT
>MU223260.1:446685-461807 GCA_018584345.1 Thuja plicata | reverse complement strand
AAAGTTGTCAAACAAGAACACATTATATTTTGATAGCATACCTTCTAAGCCATGTCCCTATCACAACAACAGATCCTATTGGGTACTCAATACCCTCTCCATCAATGACTATAGTTGTCAATTTATTTTTGCCCTCAATACAATGACACAAGAAGTAATCAGTACCTTCCTCATTGTTCTCATCTGCAACAATTGCATATACATGACCTGTAATTTATAGAGGGATAAGTTAACACCCTAAACACTTAAGAAATTGAGAAATTACCTAGTTCAAAATGAGGGATAAGTCTCAAAATGAAGAATAAATTGAGAAATTACCAGGTTGAACTAGGTCAGATATGTGATCAAAATACGTTGATGATTCAAACTGGCTCAATTATAGTGCTCTAGGAAGTTGATAGGTATCAAGCAGTTGCAAAGGTGTATAATACCATTCATCAACCCACTCTTTTGATTCGCATTCCTCCCACGCAAAATTCATACAAGACAAGAAAAAATATGTCATTAATCTAGTATAAATACCTAGTGATGCTGCATTTGAACTTCTAAATGAGTGCATGTCACTTGATCCTGTAAGTGTACAACAATCTAGATAGTTTTCAATGTTAGACTCATTTATCAACCAAAAAAACCTATTAACCATAGAATTACCTTCATTACATGTTCCCATCGTAGAGTTGCACTATCGCATAATTGTTTGTGCATTTATTAACTATGCACCACCTTCGTACTTCAATTCCTCTCTAGCAAGAGTTCTTTTTACACATGCACCCACACCATCATGCTCGCCTTTTCCATGCCCCACCTTTGTGAAATTCCAAAAATGTTGAATGCCACTTGTTACGTGCATCCTACTCAACCAATAGAACATCCTTGCATTCTTGAATTGTGAGGTGCAATTATTTGACCATATTATGTGTTGGTTGTACTCAATAACTCTTTCCCTTAAATTCTCATAGAAAACTTTGAAGCAACCTTGCACAAACTTTGATGAATGTGTGTGATCATCACTGATGTAGAAGTGATACTCTCTTAAAACCTTTCTATCTGCGTCTGTGCTATC
This sequence comes from Thuja plicata, assembly GCA_018584345.1. Taxonomy (NCBI): domain Eukaryota; kingdom Viridiplantae; phylum Streptophyta; class Pinopsida; order Cupressales; family Cupressaceae; genus Thuja; species Thuja plicata. Next base: position 460,744 of record MU223260.1, on the reverse strand, counting down.
ATGTGCATGCAAGAATGCTATAAGTACAAAGATTGTCACTTGTATAGAATGGTAATACAATGCTTGCACTTCATTCTAAGGTTTAAGTGTATAATTATTAGAAAAATCAACAATGGAGACAATAGTACCAAGGAGAAAAGTTTCTTTACATATCTTGAATTGCTCATCCAACCACCTAGCTCTATGTGAATGACGTATGTACCCATAAACTAGTTTCTCTTTAAATATCTTCATAAAATTAGCTACGCATATATTATTTTTCACTAACTCACTCCTCTTAAGTTTTTTTTCATCTTTTAGACCATAAGTTACTGTCTTGTATTTTCGAAAAGAAACTAGTGTATTTCCAATCTCATTTGTGCTCTTTAGATGGTAACATATCCACAACTTTCTCATACCACCACATGCACTACAAGATCCAATCAAACACGTCATCTTATAATAAATGCAACCATCATCTCGATTGCATAATACACTTGACATAAAATCTCTTGATGATGTAGGAGGTGCTTGAAGACCACATTCCTGTAAAATAGTGTTAGTGTAAAGTACAACAAACATGACGATATATATCATAATGCATGGAAAATTCAATATGTACCCTACAACAATATGTAGTGCGCACATGATTAATCTTGACGTAAAAGGGTTATATCATTTCAAAAAATCTTTGACTAATTTTAATTTGAGGAAAACTTTGGAGGAATCTTTCTTAAAATTATGTTTGTATCATATCCAAAAAGTGTTTTGGACGTGGCATACGATTTGTAGATCCGATTCTCCTCCTAACAACGTCTCTTTGGTTGGGTGAAACCATTGTGTTCATGCCAAAACTTTTCAATTAATGTTCTTAATGCATCAACGACAACCTTGTCCTTGCGTGAGAGTCTACCTGAGAATGACCAAAGAGAATTAGTGTTTGGATCCTCAATTTTTTATTGCCTTTGTAAGGCTCTCTGTAATGTTGATCTGTCTATCCTTAATACTTGTTTGTTTTTCTTACTATATGAGATTTTTTCATTTCCTTTCCCATTATAGTTGATGTGAGGACACGTCGAGTAACATTAGCTTCTTTACTGTGTGATTGTGAACCAATGGCTTGGTATGCATTGAATAGATTTCTCGCAATGGTTTTCTCAGTACTATTTTCAGATGTTCTCAACCCCACAATTGTCATTGTCTCTCTAAATTGCAGATTCTTAATCATTTCAACAACTACTTGACATCTTCCACTTTGATTTAATTTTTCAAAATAGTTATTCCAAATCTTTTTAACAATTATTCTACTATTTCTTTCTAACATTTTATCATGCATTGGCCTCAAAATATTTTCATCAATGTCAATTAGAAACTTTGGTTTTCTACAAATTATTCTAGGAGGTGTTAACACAGTTGCACGCTCTACATTTTCATTAGATAAATTAGGTGCATTTATCCCCATCATTTCAATTGGTGTATGTTAATGGTTTTCATTTTAATTATGTGCATTTTGTTCATTAATGACAACAAATTGAAATGGTGCATTTGTCACATTAACATTTTTATTTTCATCACTTACGTTGCTTGCATTTGATGATGTACCTTGTCGTATTCTCCTCATGTGCTCCCTTTGTCTTTCCTTGTCTGTCTCTTGTTGTTTAATTGTTCTTCTTTTGTTCTTTCCCATTGTTCGTATTGAATAGACCCTACGAATAATATCATGAGCATAGAATAACATGTGAACATCAAATTCAAAAAATAAGAACAAATCAACCATTTTCTTAAAATGAGAACTTACAATGATAAAATAACATTAAAAACACAAATAAAAAAATATGCAAAAAAAGTGCAAACCTATCTGTTCCTGGCGTAAAACAACAGATAAATAGTTGTGGGACCTCAAAACAACTTGCAATGGCTATTTTAAGACCGTTGAAGAAAGAAAAGCTCCTAATTCCACAGAACCCGATCGGGTTATGAGAACATAAAGGCTCAGTGCTCCTAATTACTCAGAACCCGATCAGGTTATGAGAACATAATGACTTAATGCTCCTAATTACTTAGAACCCGATCGGGTTCTGAAAAACTAAGAAAAAAGGAGGATTGAGAGAGAGAGAGAGTAATTTTTACTTCTTTATAACCTGATCAGGTTTGAAGAAGTGAAAATTATGCGTTTTATTCTCCAGAACCTGATTGGGTTATGGACGAGTTGAAAATATACTTTTTGCTTTTCAGAACCCGATCGGGCTATTTGAAATTTAGAAAGCCGATTAGGTTATGGCTTGGGAAGAGCTTTGGAAAATTACCTAGAGGCTTGAAGGTTCATTTTCCCTCCATTTTTGTTCTCTTAGACGTTTTTTCATCTTCTAAGATGAATTATGGACTTTATCTTCATCAGTTTTGCAATTTGTCAACTAGGTAGCTCTATAATTTTCACCATAATCTCATACGTCTTCTTAGCTTTCTAACCATATTAATTTTTCTATTTTTGGACAACATTAGCATAGTAAATTATAATTTTCTTTACCAGTGTCTTGATTGTCCTCACAGACATATGTCTACCATTTTTTAATAACTTTTGATATAATTAACAAAATTATAAATAAATTACATATTATTGTTCTACACTTGATTCTATACACTTTTAAAAAAAATAAAATTATTTTTGATTATTTTGATGTAATTTATGCCGAGCACACGAATAGGTACCAAATTTTCAGGATGCGATCACTTCAAAAAAACACAAAAAAACAATACTCATCTGAAAATTACAAAAAAATATACAACTTCTAGATCTCACTCTTACCTATCATCCTACCAAAGGGATTTAAAAAATACTAAATATAACTATACATTTTTTATTGCGCACGAAAATAGCTATGTTACGTTTTCTCAAAAAATAGGAACATATTTTCATGCGCGTGATGTTTTACCCTCTTAATCTTATCGGTTTTTTAAAAAATAATTAGTGTTTTAGAAACTAGATTCAGAGTACTATAATTTTTATTTTTTACACATCTTTTTATTTTGAGTGCATGACCCTCAAACTCTTGTTCCAAGTTCAGGTTTACCCGATTTCAGAAAAAATATGTCCACTTATACCCCCCTTTTTGGTCCACAACTTGGTGCACACACCCAAATAACAAAAAATGTGCCTCACAAGGTTCTTCGGTATATTTCCATTATTCCACGTCTTCAATGATTATTCAAGTGCACTAGCTTGACACAATTTATTGATTGGCATGCACGTAACAAAAGTCAAGATGACATTATGTGAATACCTGCAAATGGTTTTGCATTTAAAGACATAGAAACAACATGACCACACTTTAAAGAAGAACCTCGTAATCTCAAGCTTTCATTGGCAACAGACGGTGTCAATTCATTTAGAGATATGGGATTTGTTTACTCAGTGTGGCCTGTTTTAGTTATTAACAATAACATTCCTCCTTGGATGTCCATAAAGAGGGAGCACATAATGTTGTCAATAATTGTACCAGGTATTTTTTCATTTAATAGTTATCTAAATTAATTTATAAACACCACATCAAAATGGTCATAATAATTATGTAATATTTTTGTTTATTCAACTAGGTAAGTACCAAGTTAAAGATATAAACCAGTATATTGAGCCCCTTATTGACGAGTTGTTGAAGTTATGGAATGGGGTCACTATGTATGACATCTCTAGACCAATAGGACAAAGACAATTTCAATTCCATGCAATGCTTATATGGACAATACATGGTGCCCCTGGGCTAACTCATTTTTGATGTATGTTATATATTGTTAAGGTCACATATTTTTGGTATGTTATAGTGCTTACACGTTATTGTTGTATGTTTAAGCTGCACATGATAATTGTACATGATCTAATTATACGGTATCTTTTAGGTCTTTAGACAAAGGGTAAATTTACATGTCCAATTTGTGGTCCGAAGATAGAATCTTGTCATTCAAGAAGTTTAAGAAAGTAGGTGTTCGATGAGTTTATGCACTTTCTCCATAATAATGATAAGTATTGAATTACCGAAAAACATCTTTTTAATGGGAAAGAAGAGACAACATCAAGGCCACAAAGAATGACACCTCATCTATGAAAGTTGGAATACAATAGACTAAATCACCGAGGTAATGTCATTCCATCTGATGATTTTTATTTGAAAATTATATTTTGATATTGTGTTTTATTTACTAATGATGTAATTGATGCTCGTGAAGGTCGTCAAGGCATCAATGACCAACTTCCTAGAGGAATAAAAAGTTATCCTAGTCAATTTAGTAGGTTGTAATACAAGGATCTCCCAATCGTGCATTTGTTTGATGCTATGCATATTGAAAAGAATGTAACAGAGACACTATGAAAAATATTGGATGGAAGGTGCGACAAAGAAAAATTGCCAAAATTTGTAATGACATTCATGAATCCAATCATGCACTAAATTTTTTTATTAAATCAAATAACAATGGAGACTGCATAAATACGAGTGCCCTTCCTTGGTTATTAACTGAGAAACAAAGTGATGCATTAAAAGAAGTCATAAAAAAAATATTCCAACAGGATTTGCTGCAAATATAAGCAGTCTTGTATCAAAGAAAGGTGATTTTGGGCCAGGGTTTCAAAAACACATGATTGACATACCTTCGTCAAAGTAAGTCATGTTCTCTATTTACAATATATTTGTAAAACTGCATGTGCTTTTTATTGTATTATTTTACAATATATTGAAAAGATCATTTTTTAATTATTGCAGTACGTCCTACATTTATCCCTCCCACACTAGTTTGACAACAATGTTAAACAAGTTATATACAATCTTGAAAAATGCATGAGGTTAGAAGTGTTATTTCTTAGACTTGTACAAATATTATATTTATGACTTGCTTTATTTTTTATGTAATTTATTGTATATTTTTTTTCTAAAATCTTGTTTATATGTTATTGCGAGTTGAATCTTTTTTAGGTGGTTATCATATAAAGAAATTGATAAAAAAGATATAAAATATTGGAAGGGAAAAACTCCCCAACTTATTTGTGAAATATAAAAGTGTCTACCTCTAATTTTTTTCAATGCTCAAGAACACTACCTCATACATCAAGTTGAGGAGATTGAATTGTGTGGACCTATACAAACTAGGTCAATGTGGATGGTTGAGAGGCTATTAAAATTTATGAAGGGCTTGTTTCGATAAAGAGCACATCCTGAGGGTTCTATGGTGGAGGGATATATGGTATATCAGACCATGGTGTACATTAGTGAACATCTTCCCAAGTTTACAACAAATATCCATGTAGATCACATTTGGGATCCCAACTTTATTAACAAATTTGAAGGGGAGTACTTGATGGGGAAAGGTAGATTGAGGAAAGCGAGAGGTAATTATACGATGTTATTGTAGTTTATTAATTCTTATAAATATTCAAGATAAGTTGTTTCTAAGAGGTCTATTTGTTTTCTTTACAGTTGGTCGTGAGTGAGATGCATTACATTTGTATATTGCAAACAATCTTGATTGGATAGCGGTATGGATTCAACAATCTCAAGAAAATGGTTGCTCATTAACATGGGATGGTGTTGCATCATTGGTTAAAGAAGCTCATCGTAATGAAGATCCCAATGTTATGCCAAAGGTACTTTATCTAGCATATGGTTTAAGAGGTAGAAAGGTACATATAAGTTCACTAACCATGAACCATAAGTTTAATATCAACTCATGGATCGATGCAAATAATCTTGATATGTTTGAATAATTGCATATCAAACACCACAAAGCTATGTACTACCATGGCCATAAATTTTGCATAAAAAATTTAGACGACCTGAAGACAACTTGTGATTGTGGGATAAGTGCAGTCTTTGAGGTCACTAATATTTCATCTAGAAATGACATACATCCTCAACAATTTGAAAATCGATACTATGACATTTTGGATGATATACTTGAGTGCAACTTTAATTCATTCAAATTAGTTCTATTTGTTGTCAAATGGTACATGTTATGGCTGAATCAAAAAGATCCTGATAGGATTGTTATTGAACATGATAGTGGATTTATAATGATTAATACAAGGTCATTTGAGCCAGTTGGAGATGAGCCCTATGTTCTTCTAAGCCAATGTGAGCCAATATTTTACTTTGGTGTTCCACATTAAACGGGTTGGTCATTTGTTGTTAGACATGATCCAAGAGGAAGGCCAATAAAGTGTAATGTGATAAAAGAAGAAGATACTGAAGAATCAGAAGAAGAAGAAGAAAAAGAAAATGATGATGATTTTGGTGATGTTGACAATGATGGTGCTGATGATGATGATGATCATCATGGTGATGAAGATGGTGTTGATCAAGGTGATGATGGTCATGATGATAATGGTCATGATAATGGTGGTGAAGATGATGATGATGATGATGATGATGATGATGACGATGATGGTGATGATGATGATGATGATGATGATGATGATAGCCATGATGATGACATAGATGAAGAGGATGATCAATAACATGATCAATGAAATGTATGTCAAGGTATGATAAATGTCACATATGAGGTATTGATTTATTCATATAAATTTGTTTGACTTGTATGTTTTTATAATTAAGTTATTATGTGTTGACCTCTAATGTCATGGAGTATATTTTGCATCATGTAAATTTTGTCTTCTGTGTAATTTGTAGCTTACATGTCATGTAATTTTTGGCTAACTTAAGATAAATGATTTACATATGCAGAAAATTTAACGCCTTTGACATGGATAGACAGGTATAATTTATTATTTGATTTCCTTATCTTTAGTCAACAAAATATATAGATCCTACTATGTCTCTCATTTGATGGATTGCAGGTATCACCAAATAGGTATTTGTATGATCTGTCTTCCTCAAGTGAGGAAAATGCGGGAATAGAAGACAAAAGTGGGACATATAGTAGGTCTAAAATAGGGAGATCAACTAGAGGTCAAAAGATTAGCAGAAAATTCAATAAATGAATGCAATTTTTCCTTGCTGAGGGGGGGGTCATGTTCTTATGATAATGAGACCAAAGGCGACAGGAAGGTTTCCTAAAGGTGTACACATCTTCAGAAAGAATGGGTACCCAAGGAACTACCTCCAGTTAACACTAATTTTTTTGTTAACGAAAGGATATATCGCATAACTCCATCTTCATTACATGGTTTGGGCTTATTTTCCATTTTTGGCATAAAGGTCAGTTATAATCAAGTTGTTGAATTGATGGAGTATGTAGGACCTTGTTACAATTACAATAATTGGATGCAGATTGTGCAATATAAAAAAAGTACGTGTAGGTATGCATTATCACCAAATTATATACAATGCAAAGAAAATGATCAAAGTAAAAGGCTCGTTATGTATATTGATGGAAGGCCAAAAGCAATAGGGAATATTGCAGGTTTTATAAATAGTTCTCGACCTGTGTCAACTAACAAGCGGTCGAATTATATATTCGAGGCACGTGAGGGAAATTGTGTATTTGTATGTGCGATAAAATCAATAAGTGTAGGGGAAGAGCTTCTGATAGATTACAATTTGAATCGTTTAGATAATTCCCTATCATGGGACTGGTAAGTATAATATTTAAACCAATTGCCTCCAATTAATGTTGACTCCAATATACAATCTATTGTTTTATTAATAATTATTTTTGGTAAGTTTATTACTTTAATTTCGTTGCTAATTGCTAAGAATTACTAATCTTTGTCACAAGGCGACATGGATCCACCACAAGACACAAGCGGGGATGTTCCTCACACACCTTCTTCATCAAAGGTAAACCTTAATTAGTGTAATTCTACAAATTATATAGAAAAAAATGTCATATTATTATGTTCTTTTCTTTATGAATTTGGAATTATTTTGATAAAATTTTACTGACATTGATGTCACAACTTGATACTTATTGATAGGGAAAAGCACAAATGGTAGCAGATCAATTGCGATCTGAAATTGAGGTGGCATTTTTAGATGACATCGCATGTAGCGCTAACCCTATCTTCATGGCTACTCATATTCAAAATAAATATACTAAAGAAATGCTTAACCTTGTGATGATTCCAAACAAAACTGAGGAGATGGAGGCACTCAAAGATGAATTGATACGTAGAGTCAATTGTATGAATGTAAGCAATAATTAATCTTAAGCAATAATTAAAGTTCAATAGATGTTTATATTTTATACTATCTTATGGATTATGATCTAAAATATGATGTGTTCTTCTTACATGATTTTTTGACTCCTGTGAATCATGGTCAATATGGTACGGGTTGTAGCGCACAACCTTCATGTAAATAATCCTTAAACCTTTAACCATTCATTTAACCTTTGTATGCATTATGGACTCAACTTATGTTTGGGATGCTTCTAGTACCCCATTTAATCTTTATCCATTGCAAATGTCTTTGATAACAATGTATTCTTTAGCTCATGATGAAGTGCAGACGCCTCCCTTGATCAATAATATGATATTGCCGACTGCATTGTTCGCAACAAGGAACTTGCAGACATCTTCCTCTGTACCAACTACAAACGGTAAAACCTTGTTTTCCTATATTTTGTTATGTGCTAATCATGCATTGATTATTTTTCTTGTGTGAATTTTATATACATGGACCTATTTTGTGCACTAATTGATACACCTACACGTGGTACAAGATCAAAGACCAATACTAGTGAAGCTCAACCATTTCCTGGATCAGCCCGTGTTACTAGTACTGGTTACTGGTTGGTCATTGTTGTTGAACAAGAAAAATATGTCTCTGTTAAAAGTACCAAAGCTTCCAGGTGCTTTAAAATTGTAGGAAATGATGCTTTTTAGGAAATGATGGTTTTTTTTATTTTATAGGAAATGATGTTTTTTATGGAAATGATGTTTTTGTAGGAAATGATGTTTTTTATGATACTATTTTTGAAATGACATTGAAGCTATTTGGGCCCGCCATACATAAAAGGTACGTAGCTTCATAATATTGGTACAATATTTTTCTTATCTTCCATTTATTGTACTATATTAAAGTTATGATATCTGTCAATTTTTTGTTTTTTCAAAAAAGGTGGAATGAACAGGACGCTGACTTAAAAAATCAGCTCATTAAATATTTAGAGGACCTCTTTGGAAATAAAACTTTTGACAATGCCCTAATTCTTAAAAAAGCATCCAAACATATAAAGAATGTGAGGGACTAATATAGAAGGGCTCTAAAGGATAACCCATAGTATGAGCATCCTCCTATGATTGCACCGATGGAGTGGAAAGAAGTAATGGAAGATACAAAAGAGAAAAGGCTAAAGGGTAGAGGAATTCAACCAGAAGACGAAAAAAGAAGGTATGCCATGATAGTATTAAGTAGAATGTAATCATGCACTAATTAGTGATCTTTGTAAATATATAATCTAACATGTTTCAAACTTTTCATAGACTGCAAGACACATCAAAAGCTACAGAAGTGAGATTAAAAAAGGTTGGCCAACACAAACTTGGCTCTGGTGGCTATATGAAACTTCACTCTCGACTTGTAATTAGTAGCATTGGAATTTCATATCAAATTTTTATATATAAGGTTGCAAAAAAATTTTGTTTGATCAAATCATATATGCAAAACTGACAATATTAAACAAAAAATGCAGGTCACGAAATTCAATGTAGAGCCCACGGATGAAGACAAAAGAATAGCCTTGAAGGAAGGCTATAAAGTCATGGCTGCACGTTTACGCCAAGAATCTGAAATTCATAACGAAGAATCTGCTGCACCAGATGAGACACAGGTAAATTGGTCAAATGAAAAGTAAATCAAATTGAATAGTTAATTTCGAACATAAATTGACTATTTTGTGATAACAATGTGCATGACATTTCACTGCAGCCTTCAAATCTTATCACAAAACCTAGGCATGACGAAGGAAATGATGTGCATCATAGTGCTGGAGGTATTAATTTTCTATTGGAAATAAATTATGTAATTATTAATAGAATTTAACATCTTTAATTGCAATTGGTCGTGTAACTTTTTTTTGAAAATTTTAGAGCATGTTGAGGTGGCGGCAGATGAAAATGTTATTGTACATGATGTGGCATTGTTAGGTAAAGAAAAATGCATCTTATGTTATACTAGTTAATAAAATACATGTAACAGTAAAAAAAAGTATGTGAATTTAACCCATTTACTTGTTATTGCAGCAGAGCCCCCTTTAGTGCAGTAGCCTCGTGCTCCTCAAAACATGAGGAAGAAGCATAATTTGAGATCACAGCAAGGTATTGAGGAAGACATTGATACTCCTGGAAGCATTTTCCTTAAGAAAATTAAGAAAAACCCAAAAAAAAAATGATTTCTTAAAAATGCTCTTTGATAAAACTTGTTTGATTAACTTTGTTGGATAATGAAAAAATGTTGTTTTAAGTAATTATCTATGAATGTTGCGTATAAATATTTAATTTTATGTCATGTTAATGAATATTGTTATGTGTTAATGAATTCTTGATTAGTGTTGCATATTAATGAATGTTATGTGATTGTATTAATTGAATGTTATAGTTCATAAATGGATGAATGAAGTGTGTAATTAGATGTTAATGGAGAATTTAGATTGATGTTAGGGGGAGGGGGGTGAGGCCAAATGAGCTTCCACCTTCACGTGGTTGGCCTTTGATGAGGCCAAATTATTGCCTTTATTTTGTATAATTTTAAATACTATGTTCTAATTTCTGTCAAGACATTTGTGAACCTAGCCAAATAAAACTTGTGATAAAGTCCAGTTAGAACTGATAAACCATGGGTAGATATTTGTGACATATTTTGCCAATATTATACATATAGTGTAGTATTTCATATAACCATCAGAATATATGTTCTAATATCTAGATTTAATTTGATTAAGCTTGTTGCAGGAATATTTCTACATCACAACTAACTTGTCAGGGAAGGAAGCAGGTGGAGAGTGGTCAACAACATTCAAGGAAGACTATTGAGGACCAGCTATGGCGGAGTGATCATCACAACACTAGGAGACACAACTGCTACAATGGAGGAGCCACTATTCTAGGATGCGGTGATGTAGTGCTGCTATATTCCCTCTGCACTTTATTATGTTGAACTGGTCGCCCAAACTTTATTACCCACACCGCGGGCTGTTGCATTTCCATCTTCTTCTCCGGCATGTTTTCAACAAGATAGTTTCTTTTCTATTTTGTAATAAGTGTTCGATCCTCTATTTATAGGGATTGGACCAATGGTTTGTAGTTAGAGAGAGAGAGTAGTTAGAGAAAAAGAGAAAGTTTTTGGAAGACAACTGTTATATCTTACAGCAAGTTATTTTAAGTTTCATGTATTGTTCTTATGTAATGCGTTTTTTAAATACAATGAAGTGATTCTTGGTTTACGTTCTGTGTTAGTAGGTTAACAGAAACCAACCAAGGGGGCCCTCTTGGGAGGTGGAATAGATTAGAGTAGAGTAGATTTATTTCCAACATTTCCAGTATTTATAGTATTTCATATAGAAGTTACAGTTTCTTCCTGCAGCATTGTACTTTGTGAATGTTCTTGCAGCATCTACAAGAATAGTTATAATGGATGTTCTAGGTTGAAAGTATAGGTTTAAGTAGAGTTTGCAATTTATAGCATTCATTTCAGTAAGGAGATAAGTGTATTCTTTTCCTGCAGCACTAGTGTAGGTTTATTTTATGCATTTCTTACCTTCCTGCAGCATAAGCATAATGACTCTTTAAGGAACCTAGTGCACATACTGTGCCGACCATTTCAAGTATACGTCCCTGGGTTGACAAGTTAAATGCACCTCATAGTGGGAGAAGTAGTCCTTAGATTGAATAAACTATTCCTAAGAAAGGCCTTGAGCATGATTATTCCACACTTATTATGAGGCGGTTCATTTTTGGCGCCGCTGCCGGGGATGGTGTCAAGCTAGGAACATTTTTGAGTCATTTTTTTTCATTCCTAGTTAGTTTTTAGATTTGTATTCCTAAAAATTGATTCACAAGCGTGATGAATTCAATTACATGCATCGAAGAGAAAGGCGACGAGATGAATATGGCAGATTTCTCCCAGCAGAGTCTGCTAATTTGAATGAGGAAGTTGAAGAAGTTGAGTTACCCTTTGAAGACGCAAGTCCTGACTTTCCTGCAGCATCCTCCTCCAGAGAAGAACCATTTGATATAAGCAGTCTTCGGCATTTTGCTAAAGTCTTGGCCAGCTTTCTAGATAATTCTGGCCCAAATCCATCTGTTGTTAACAATCCTGTAGCTAATGCTCCTTTCCAGCAACAACCCCATAATCAAATACCCCCAGTAATGCCACAACCTACTTTCCCATTTCCTCTCCCGAGCCTTATAAATAATGCTATTCTCAAAAATATACCTACAGTTTCTCTTCTGAAGTTTTATGGTCTTATAGCAGAGGATCCTGACACTTTCTTGTTTGAGTTTGACATACTCTGTCAAAGATTTGACTATAATACAGATGCCCATAAGCTCAAGTTGTTTCCTACAACACTAAAAGAGTCAGCCTTATGATGGTTCATGGGCTTAGGAGCCAATGCAGCAAGTACTTGGGATGAGATGCAGACATTATTTCTGCAGAAATACAAAGATTATTGCAACAGGAGTGACCCAAAAGGAGATGATATATTTAGGATGTCACAAAAGGAGGATGAAACATTGAAGGAATATGTTTCACGTTTCTTGTACACAATGCAGAAGAACCCCCAGCATGTACTGGCAGAGGATTCACAGAAACTAGTCTTCTTAAGAGGGGTAAACGAAAATTGTCTGAAAGCATTAGACTTGATAGCTAGTGGAGACATATCCCAATCCTCTTGGGATGACCTCAAGAAAATCTGTCTCAACTACTCATGGTCAACTATCAAGAAAGGCAGAGGATATCGGCCCACAGTCACAAAAGGGATTAGTTCAGGCATTTCAAAGCTGAAGATATCTAATTTGCTCGCGGATTTCAAGCAAGACATCATAAATGATATAGCTACACATCTTGACACCATGACTGCCAAGAAGAAGCATGCAGAGGCTGAATCACAATTGGCTGAGTATTGTCCACACTGCCGCAAACAAAAGAAAGACTGTGGATGTAAGCTGGTAGCAAACCTGAAAAAGCAACATTTGCCAACTGACTACATAAAGATAGATGGAGACAATGATCAAGTGTTCTTCGTTGCTCAACGTCGACCATGGGCTTCACGATAAGGTACGCCACAAGATCCTCTACAATTTTCAAATTCTAATAATAATCAGTGACAAAACCAAAGTTATCAGAACACTTCTTAGTACTCTCAACCCCAGTGGCAAAACCAACAAAATAACCAGTGGCAAAACCAGCAAAATAACCAGTGGCCTAACCAGCAAAATAACCAGTGGCCTAATTAGAAAAACAACCAGTGGCCTAATCAGCATAATCAATGGCAACCACCGCAAGGAAATTAGCAGCAAACTGATCAATGGAGGGGGCCTCCACAGTGGCCTAACCAAAATTTTGGCTATCCACAGTTACCACTTCCAGTGCAACCACCTGCAATAATGCCACCTCCTGCAGCAACTAATGCTAATCCAAAGCCAACCCAATTACCTGCTCAACCTCAACCAAATCCAAACAACAAATAGTAGCAACAGCAAACGTACACTACTAACACTCAGCAGTGCCCTACTTATTCACTAGAGATAACTGATATCCATTTGAGGTCCGGCACCACTCTGCCTACACTTGAATATCCTATTATCATGGAAGTTGCAGACACTCCTGCAGCACTACTTCCAGAAGCCACACTGCCAAATACCATCCAGCCAACTGATATTGTTAGAATATCTAACAATCTCAGAAATCTCCATAAATCTCTTCTTGCATTAACTCTGACAGATCTAGCAATATCAGCACATTGATGGATGCATTTCCAATCCATGTGGACTCCGCTTTGAGAAACATTACTTTTCTCCAGTTCCAATGGCAATATAAAATACATGTTTGAAGATACCCATATCCCTTCCAGTATCGTGTTTTCTAATATATTTCTCTTTGCAATAAATAGTTTATTTGTTTCCCTACTT